>JACXGM010009645.1:11602-27393 GCA_016801145.1 Umbra pygmaea | reverse complement strand
GTGGTTGTGTCATTGTGTTTGGTGGTTGTGTCATTGTGTTTGGTGGTTGTGTCATTGTGTACGTGCATGTTGATGCGTTGAGATGGAGGTTAGAGGTTCACCCAAATGAACGAGGAATGTCACTGGAGACTGTATGTGCACTTCCAGAGTGGAACATTCCCAAACAACATTCTACTCATGACTCTTTAAGTGTTAAATTGCTGGAAGAGTGAATACGTACAGAATGTTACTCTTCCCAGTCTGAGAGGCCTGGCCAGACAGAAGCATTTAACTCAAAGGTCCTTGTGCCCAAACATCCCCCTTGTCATAAACAAGTCATTGTAAAGAAGAATGAAAAACACCCCCCTGAAAGATGGCCTCTTGTGTTTTTCTGCCTAATAGTAAAGTTCTCATCAAATTAAGTTAGCTGCTTGCTTACTCCAACAAGAGCAAAGACATGTGCTTTGTTGGTCTTGTGCCTCGCTTGTGGTTAAATAATATTTTGTTGAATTGTGTGTGTGTGTGTCTATCTGATTTTAGGTTGGTGTGTTCTCCAGCTTTCTCCGGAAACTTGTCTCACACTAGCAGTGTGGTGATGGTCAATAGTGGCAAGGAAAGGGCACAACAACCAGGTTTCACCTTTGTGGTAAGATCGCGTTAAAGATACCTACCTCAGAAATTATTTTTTCGGCCTAGTAAAGTAGGTCCCACACGCACACGCCCCAAAACCTGTGGGAGTTATTTGGTAACACTTTATATCCTTTCTGCTGCTCTCCCTCAATAGAACCCAGTGATCAGGGAGATCTTCCCTGTGTTTGGTCCTAAGTCAGGTGGGACTAAGCTCACCATCACAGGCTCTTTCTTAGATAGCGGAAACAACCGGCAGGTCACTGTGGGAGACACCAGCTGTGAGATCCTGAGGTACTTACCTAATGATTATGCTTTGAGTTCAAAGACTGTGTACACATGTTTGTTTGTGTCTGTGAATGTTGCTGTGTGTCAACAGGTGGTCCATGACTTGCTTTTTGGTGCTAAATGTTTAATAGTGTGTTAATCGTAAAGAAAGATAAATTCACCAGCAAATGTATATAATGTAGTAACGTAGTTCACAAGTTTTTGCAAATAAAATAAGAGACATGGGCTGGATTTCCTGAAATAGTTTAATATTAATCTGAGATTAAAAAATCAAGCTCTATCGAGATCTTTTAGTCTATAACTACACTTAATCTGAGTCTGATGAACCTGCCCTAAATGTTGACGTAAAAGTGTAATCAAGTTATTGATAATATTGTTAGTTAATATATTGTTTTTTTCAAATGCTCTCTCTTTTTGGGCTTGATCAATTTGCGGTGTACAAATGATTGTTTCACATTTTTATAATTTTGCTCTGGGAAACCGACCATCCACTATAACAAAATTGCATGTGGCTGAATCTAGTGACATATTGCTCATGATATTCAGATGTTTTTAATCAAAATCCTGTTTGAGATGAATTGTGGAAATTACACAGATTCATTAACTACTATTCACATGTTAGCCGCTTTTCCGACCAAGTAGTTACAGGAACGTAGTTATAGGAACAGTCCACTTCTAAACAGTTCTACTAACTACTCTCCCCCAAAACCGGTTTTGCTATTTGCATTCGCACTGGTCAAGTGGCCATAGGAACTGGTAGGAGGGATAAGGGAGTGATGCAAGCACTGCAACAGTCTTTATACCGTCGTCACTAGACTTTAGCGTAGCGCCACATACAACAACAAACCAGCATGGAAGAGGCCATCGGAATGTTCCTGTTGTACCTTGCCGGGATCCTCATTACGAAGTTTGAACGGAGTTTAAGTTCAGCATTCCGTCTATTCTCGTAGTGATTCATGTAGTCAAGTAATTCAAGTAATGTTTTGCTAACACAGACGGCATGGCTTTATTTACAGACGGCATGACTTGTAAGTTGGACCAATCAACGTAGACCTAGGAAAAGGGAAAAGGGAAAGACCCTGCCCTGAAGTAGAAGCTGAAAGAGTTACAGGAACTGCGGTCCGAGGAACTTAATAATTCCCAAATTGGTCCAGTCAGAACACAAGAAAAAAAGGGTTATAGGAAAGTTATGTTCTAGGAATTGCAAAAATCCCTCTGGTCAGAAAGTGGCTATTGAGACAGGTGACAGATTAAAGGAAAAACCTTAATAAATGAGTGAAGGAATATAAAGAATGGCATGTTTGGTTCAACTTGTTCCCACCAAGGGAAGTGTCACTGCAAATCATTACAAAGGTATTCTGAGTTAACCCCATGGTGAAACATTTCTGACTTGATTGGAGTGGTCTTGAATAGAGTGATGATACCTCCCTCCACAGTTCCAGAGACTTTTTAGAATCCATGCCCAGGTGCATTGAAGATGTTCAACACCTTACCTAGAAACTTTATGTTGGTTTTTCCTTTAATACTTTATTTTGCAGATGTTTACATTCAAAATTGTGTAGGAATTACCACAATTACAACTTTTTATCCCCGGCCTCCACCTGTTTAGGGTGACAATTGCAATTGTGCAAATGGCTGCTCAGATTTTCCATGGCCAATTCTCATTTCCTTATTAGTTAATTTACAAGTAGACGAATGAAAGATGTAGAAAAAAGGTCTAGAAGTGTGACATTTTCATTTGGAGTCTGTTGTTGTTAACCGTCAATATGACGTACACGGAGTTGTCATTGCCATTAGAGAGATAGCCAAAACATTAGATGTAGAGAGGTCCGCATGGCGTAGTGTGCTAAATCGCTGCCTCACAGGACAAACTACGTCATTATAGTCAGTGGTTCGAGAGTTGTTTTTTCTGATTTTGCCCGGACCCCCAGCACGAGGCAGTGCAAATTGGCATTGCGCTGCCCGGGATATGGGATAGATAGTTCGGATTATCTACCTTCCCACATCGCTCTCCAATGCATCCTTGTGTGTAGATTGGGCACATGTCAATTAAATCATGGAACTATAGTCAGTTTCAATCATCCCACTTATGATCTGACTAAAGGCTTCCGTGTTGGATGAGCAGTGTGAAAACAATAATCGTCTGGCTCGGCATGTGGTTGGATGAACCATCCCGCATCTGTCGAGTGGGGGTTGCGGAGCTGCCAATGTGACACGTTAGTGGGGAAAATTGGACAAGACCAATTGGGAGGGGAGAAAAAATTAGTTTAAGCCATGTCAGCAATTTTGTACATTCTTAAAAAGAAAGAACAAACTGGTGAGCTCAGGAACATCAAAATGCAGAAAGAGCACAGAAAAGAACTGTGGTGTATGAGAGGTTTTAATCCCTGGTGATGAAAAACCCATTTACCACAGTTTGCCAGATCAAGATCACCCTCCAGGGTGTGGTGTATCTGTGCAATAATCAAGAGAAGACTTCACTAGACTAAACAGAGGGCTTACCACAAGACGTAAACCATTGGTAAGTCTCAAAAACAGGAAAACCAGATTAGAGTTTGTCAAAAAAACATTTTAAAATGTTCTACTGGGAAGAGAAGAGTATGGAAAATGGAAGGAACTGCTCATGATCCAAAGCACACAGCCACATCTGTGAAGCATTGTGGAGGTAGTGTTATAGCATAGGCATGTTTTGCTGCCAATGGAACTAGTTTCCTTCTAGTTATTGATGATGTGACTGCTGACAAAAGTATCAGGATTAATTCTACAGGTTGAAGTGAGGAGGGCAATATTATCTACTCAGATTCAGCCAAATGCTGCAAAACTCATTGGATGGTGCTTCACAGTGCAGACGGACAACAATCTGAAGCATACTGATAAAGCAACACAATACTTTTTATGGCCAAGAAGTAGAATGGTTCTGTAATGGCCAAGTCAGTCACCTGACCTGAATACAATTGTGGATACATTTCACTTGCTCAAGGCTAAAGAGAAGGCAAAACACCACAAGAACAAACAGTAAAGGCCTGGCAAAGGACCAACAGGCAAGAAACCCATCATCTGGAGATGTCTATGGGTTCCAGACTTCAGACAGTCATTGACTGTAAAGGGCTTTCAACCAAGTTTTTAAACTCACAATTAAATTCATGATTATGTTTGTTTTTCCAATTAACTTGAGCACCTAGAGTTGAGGGGCTAAACATAAAAATGGTTGTATTTCCTACACGGTTCCTATAAAATATTTAAATTAAATATGAAAGCCTTAACTTAAAGCACATCTTGATTGTTTCCTATCAAATCCATTGTGGTTGCGTTCAGAGCCAAATTATGACAATTGTGTCACTGCCACAATATTTTTGGACCTAACTTTATACATTCTTTATGTATTGTATATACAATATATACTGTATATATTGTGTGTGTTCGTCCAGTGTGTAGTACTATATTTTGTGTGTTGGTCCAGTGAATAGATAAATATTTTGTTTGTTTTCCAGTGTGTCTAGTGCCGTTCTAGTGTGTAGGACCCCTCCCCAGTCGGCCCCAAGCCACCTGGCGGTGCAGGTCAAGGTGGACTCTGTTGTATGGGACGCCCCACGACTCTTCACCTACAACCAAGACCCTCTCATCTCCTTCGTCCAGCCCTCACGCTCCTTCATCAGGTACCTGCAGGGGTTACACCGTCAGTCTGTCAGTCGGTTTTTCAGTCAGTTTTTCAGTTAGTCACTTTGTCAGTCTTTGTGTCAGTTGGACAGTCAGTAATTCTAATTGTCTGTCAGGTAGTCAGTCAGTCAGGACTTAGTTTGTACGGTCTGCAACACAGAATGACAGCAGGCCAAAAAGCGGAGTGTGAGGAGTGAAATAAAACATGAAGAAGGAAAACGATGCAACGTTTTTATCCAGGATATTCCATTGGTTACAGGTGATTACAGTAAATTCCATTGGTTACAGTTGATTGTGGGAGATTCCATTATTTATAGGTGATTACAGGGGACTCCTTTGGTTACAGGTGTCAGTAAATTAGTTACAGGAGATTCAATTGGTTACTGGTGTCAGTAAATTAGTTACAGGAGATTCAATTGGTTACTGGTGTCAGTGGTGAATTATGAGAGACAGAGCAGGTGGAGGTTATGAGAACACAGATGGTAAAGACCAGGTTAACAGTGTTGGTTTTGTACAGTAAAGGGCAGAGGAGAAAGGGAACGAGACAATCAGAGTATGTGGGCAAAGAGGGACACACCCAGACACTCCAGGCTTTATGGTTGTTAGGACAGATGTGGGACGTGAGAGCATGAAGCCGTCACGGCTAACGCGTACAGCATGTTTTCCCATTAAAATCAAAATGTATCTTTATGCATTACTGCTGTAGTCACCTAGTGGCTAAATGCTAACGTACATTCACCCCTGTAAACATTTCATCATGTCTTTGGCTACTCTTTCTGGGTGCCCACAGCGGAGGAAGCACTTTAGTGGCCCAGGGCTTCTACCTGCACTCTGCCCTGCTGCCTCAGATGGTCCTCAGCGTTACGGCCAAGGAGTCCAAGGTCTTCACTGTAGTGAGTGATCTACTAAACCTTTATGGAGTTAAATAGACCGTCTGTCTGTCTGTCTGTCTGTCTGTCTGTCTGTCTGTCTGTCTGTCTGTCTGTCTGTCTGTCTGTCTGTCTGTCTGTCTGTCTGTCTGTCTGGGTGTCTGTCTGTCTGTCTGTCTGTCTGGGTGTCTGTCTGTCTGTCTGTCTGTCTGTCTGTCTGTCTGTCCGTGTGTGTCTGGGTCTGTGTGTGTTGAGAAGCAGACCGGAGATCTGCCTGCCTGCACAAAAACAAAATAGGTCTGGGCCGCCGTCACCCACACGGTGCGGCTGGTGTTGTCGTTAAGGCCCGGTGAAACAATAGAGGAACCATGCTAGATCGATTTGCATGTATAGAGGGGAGAGGAAATCGAGAGGCTATGTTTGATATATGTCAAAGTCATCACCTCTGAGTCACAGCAGTGTTACAGTAGCTGACTTGGCTGTATTATTTGCCATCAGTGAGTTGATGCTTCGTCCTTTGTAACAATTGACGCCTGATCTCCTATGGACTGCTTTTCTAAACAGGGTAAATGGAGAACGCTACACAGGGCTCAGTTCAAAACTAGTGCACTAAGTGTTAGGGCTCCATTTGGAACTCAGCCCTAGCTTATTGTTGTGACCCAATTGGTTCAAGCTGGGTTGAATCTCCTGATTCTGGAAAGCTGTGATATGGAAACGTCTGTTCAGGTCCTACATGGTTAAACCACAAAGCTGCTGACCCCACTCTCTGTTCATTCCACTTTTTTCCACAAGGCACCCTGATAGATTTCTAGGAGCTCAGCTTTCATTGGAGTTGTTTTTGAAATGTTACCCCATCTTGAAAATGAATATGGAGGGGTGGGGGGACTGCTATACCTTAATATTGTTTTTTTTGTCTGGTAGTTGGCCAACATTGTGACTAGTCAGCCCTAATGTTGGTGGTTGGTTGGATGGAAGTTGGCCTACATTGTTTCTGGTAGACCCTAATGTTGAAGGTTGGTTAGCTGGAAGTTGTCTCACATTGTGACCGGCAGGCCTTAATGTTAGAGTTTGGTTGGCTGGAAGTTGGCCCACATTGTGACTGATAGATCTTAATGTTAGAGGTTGGCTGGCTGGAAGTTGGCCCAATTTGTGACTGATAGACCTTAATTTTAGAGGTTGGTTGGCTGGAAGTTGGCCCACATTGTGACTGGTAGACCTTAATGTTAGAGGTTGGTTGGCTGGAAGTTGGCCCACATTGTGACTGGCAGGCCCTAATGTTAGAGGTTGGTTGGCTAGAAGTTGGCCCACTTTGTGACTGATAGACCTTAATGTTAGAGGTTGGCTGGCTGGAAGTTGGCCCACACTTTGACTGATAGACCTTAATGTTAGAGGTTGGTTAGCAGGAAGTTGGCCCACACTGTGACTGGAAGACTATAATATTATGGGATGGTTGGGTGGAAGTTGTCACACAGTGTAACATGTTGTTTCCAGCCCGTTGTTGTGTTGTAATATGGCTGGTCAGGCAGAGGGGGAGGAAGTGGAAGGACAGGTAGGGATTTGTTAAGATGTTATCTTACATCGTGATCAAGATACACTGGCAGGTTTAGTCTTGACCCGATTGTAAGAAACAAGCACACATTAAAACACACACAAACACGCTGACACCACACACACACACACATTGTGTTCGTACTGTATGTTTAAACCCCATCCCTGAAAGCTGTCTCTACCCAAGACCACTGTATCTGTATCAGCTAGCATCACACACACCCAAAAACACACACAGATCCTCTTTCAGTTTCCCTTTCAATGACCCCCTCCTGGTGTGACCTGACCTCTGATGAGGTTAGTGGTGTATAGCGCCCCAGGGACTTTCTGGGTTCAAGACAGAGACCCAACCGCCTCACAGGGGGAAGGGGGGTCCCCGTAGTACCGTGGGTGTCTGCAGGTGTCCTCCATAGTATTTCAACTGACAGTTTTTACATGTACGTATGATTTTGAAAATTGCTAAATAATTTGTGTAAAACAACTTTGAACATCAGTCCATTTCCTATGACTCTGTTTCCTGTCAGACTAGAGATTTGTCAAGTAAGCCCCAGGGGACACTCTGACAGTGAACATACAGAACAAGACAGGGTGCACTATCAACATGGGGGAAAGCATATAATGATTTAGGATGGGAGATAATGTGAAATGACTTAGGATGGGAGATAATGTGAAATGATTTAGGATGGGGTATAATGTCTAATGATTTAGGATAGAAGATAATATCTAATGATTTAGGATGGGAGATAATGTCTAATGATTGAGGATGGGAGATAATGGCTGATTGATTTAACATGGGAGATAATGTTTAATGATTTAGGATGGGAGATAATGTGTCATGATTTAGGATGGGAGATAATATCTAATGATTTAGGATGGGAGATAAAGTCTGATTGATTTAAGATGGTAGATAATAACTAATGATTTAAGGTAGTAGATAATAACAAATGATTTAGGATGGGAGATAATGTGTCATGATTTAGGATGGGAGATAATATCTAATGATTTAGGATGGGAGATAAAGTCTGATTGATTTAAGATGGTAGATAATAACTAATGATTTAAGGTAGTAGATAATAACAAATGATTTAGGATGAGAGATAATGTCTGATTGATTTAAGATGGTAGATAATAACTAATGATTTAGGGTAGTAGATAATAACTAATGATTTAGGATGGGAGATAATGTCTGATTGATTTAGGATGTTAGATAATAACTAATGATTTAGGATGGGAGATAATGTTTAATGATTTAGAATGGGAGATAATGTGTAATGATTTAAGATGGGAGATAATGTCAAGATTTTTGGATGGGAGATAATGTTTAATGATTTAGGATCGGAGATAATGTCTAATGATTTAGGATGGGAGGTAATGTCTAATGATTTAAGATGGGAGATAATGTCAATATTTTTGGATGGGAGATAATGTTTAATGATTTAGGATGGGAAATAATGTCTAATGATTTAGGATGGGAGATAATGTCTAAAGATTTACGATAGGAAATCATGACGATTGATTTAAGTTTGGAGATAATGTGTAAAAATTATTGAATTGAAACACCAGGGCATTAATGGGGAACAATGATGAACATCTTTCATTTGTCTATGTTCCTACATAGCTTGAAGTATTTCTTCACTATATCTCACATCAGGCAGCTCTCTCATTTATGGAGAGCAGGGTCGAGCTAGCGCGAGTGCTAAATCAATAGGTTATATGGCTCTGTCCACACTGATGCGCTAGAAAGAACATTGCATGAACAATTGTTAGTTTACACCAACAAACAAATCAGGAAGCCCAATTGCTTATTGTACACAACATATCTATATTATAAGGTAATGGTCAGTAGGATGGTTTCAGACTATCATTTTCGGAAATTTCTGTCAACCTGCATTATGAGTACACCTCACACCTCATGGAAATCCAAACACCAGAGCATTACGAGGACAGGCCTGGATATCCAAACACCAGAACATTACGAGGACAGGCCTGGATATCCAAACATCAGAACATTACGAGGACATGCCTGGAAATCCAAACACCAGAACATTACGAGGACATGCCTGGAAATCCAAACACCAGAGCAGTAATCTGAGCCTGTATTCCCCCACCTTCACAGCTCTGTGGCTGTTCAATGGTAAATACATGGAAATAGGAAAATAGAATGAGCTATGTGTCTCATCTCCTGAGGCGTCTGAATTTACAGACCAGTGAAATACAGGACAATCCATATTATCATCTAACAATCATGGACACATATGGATGCAAAGACACACACACACTGTAATCAAACACACACATACTTTAATCAAACACACACATACTGTAATCAAACACACACACATACTGTAACACACTGTAATAAAACACACACACACACACTACTCAAACACACACACACTGTAATCAAACACAGTCTTTCCATAGATTTAATACAAAGAAACATCCAGAGAACAGCAGTGAGATTTGGGACCTGGTCCAGTACTTAGTAGGGAGCCATCAGAGGAGGAACACTCCAGGATAGGCCTGATATCTGGTCCTTAGATCTGAAGTGATACTGAGGCTCAAGCAATCTCAGCTTTCCCACCAACATCAAAGTATAATTTTTTTGAGGGGGGGGGTTAAAAGGGAAAGGCTGTCATGGACTACAAGCTAAAGGGGCATTGCAAAAAATGTGTAGAGCCATATATCTGAGTGAGTGTGAACTTTCACATTACTACACAGGGGCCTACCATCTCCAGTACAGGGGCCAGTAAGCAAGATACATGTTGCAGGGATTCAAACATAGCAGGAATTATGTCAGCAGAAAGCAGTACGTGACACATCTTCCTTTCACATATCTAAACTCAATAAAACAAACATCTTCTCACATTCAACTGCTGCCATTTTTCAGCAAATATAACATGTGGAAATATATGTATGAACATAAAAATATTCAGCAACTAAGATATGAACTGAAGAAGTTCCACAGCCATGTGACCAACAGAAATGGAATAAAGGTCAAAATCAAAAGTAACAGTCAGTATCTGGTGTGTCCACCAGCTGCATTAAGTACTGCAGTGCATCTCCTCCCCATGGACTGCACCAGATTTGACAAGTCTTGCTGTGAAATGTTACCCCACTCTTCCACCAAGGCACCTGCAAGTTCCCAGATATGTCTGGGGGGAATTTCCCTAGCGTTCACACTCCGATCCAACAAATCCCAGACGTGTTCAATGGGATTGAGATCCGGGCTATTCAATGGCCATTTCAGAACACTGACATTCCTGTCTTGCAAGATGTCATGCACAGAACGAGCGTTATGGCTGGTGGCATTGTCATGCAGTAGGGTCATGTCAGGATGAGCCTGGAGGAAGGGTACCACACGAGGGAAGACGATGACTTCCTTGTAACGCACAGCATTAAGATTGCCTGCATTGACAACAAGCTCAGTCCAATGATGCAGTGAGACACTGCCCCAGCCCAGGGTAGAACCTCCACCTCCAAATCGATTCCACTCCAGAGTACAGGCCTCTGTGTAACACTCATTCCTTCTACAATAAACGCAAGTCTGACCAGCATCCCTGTTGACACAAAACCATGACTCATCAGTGAAGAGCACTTTTTGCCAGTCCTGTTTGTTCCAGTGAAGGTGGGTTTGTGCCCAAAAGCGATGTTGTTGCCGGTGATGTCTGGTAAAACCTACCTTACAACAGGCCTACAGGCCCTCAGTCCAGCCTCTCTCAGCCTATGGCGGACATTCTGAGCACTACTGGAGAGATGGTGTAACTCGGGCAGTTGTTGTTGCCATCCTGTACCTGTCCCGCAGGTGTGATGTTCGGATGTATCAATCCTGTGCAGGTGTTGTTACATGTGGTCTGCCACTGCGAGGACACTCAGCTGTTCTTCCTGTCACCCTATAGGGCAGTTTTAGGCGTCTCACAGAACAGATATTGCAATTTATAGCCCTGGGCATATTTGTAGTCCTCATGCCTCCTTGCAGCATGCCTAAGGCACGTTCACACAGGTGAGCAGGGACCCTGGGCATCTTTTGGTGTTTTTCAGAGTCTCTTTAGTTTCCACAGTTTTCATAACTGTGACCTAAAATGCTTTCTGTCTGTAAGCTGTTGGTGTCCTAACAACCATTTCATGTTCATAAATTGTTTTGGGTCATTGATCAAGCATAGAAAACATTGTTGTTATTTGGCTTTTTACAAATTATCTTTAAAATACAGTATCCTAAAAAAGGGACGTTTCTTTTTTGCTGAATTTATATTATTTACACTTTAAGTGCAGTTGTGTTATAGTGCATTATAAGGCTATGCAGCTTTATGTTGCAGCAACACATTTTTATCAGTCTTTACATTAGTGAATCAACTTAAATATTAAAATGTCTAATGAAATGAAATGTCTTTCATTGCTGAAATTTGAGCAGAAAATGCTTGGCAGAGGCTGAGAAAACAGTTGTCCATCCATCGGTAATGTTAATCTTAGTTAAACAATCCCGACTCCCGGCGCTGTGTGAATGCGTTCATGTGATTGGCTTATAAGTAAACAAAGTAGGGTGCATTCTTGTGATTGGCTAAAACAAGGGAGATATCTGATTGGTTGCATATCATTCCCTGTTTAAAAAAATGCATTTGTGTGTCGAGTCACGTCAGGGGAGTCTCAAAATTCACACACAAATGCAGTGACGTTCACAGACCGCAAGCAGTTTGTAAATCAAGATATATTTGTGTGTGCTTCAAAAATACATTTCTGAATCGTGTCCTGTGCATTTCTGAATCTTGTGTGCATTTGTAAATTTTGTTTGCCTTTCTGAATTGTGTGTGTATTTATGAATTTTGTGAGCATTTGTGAATTTTGTATGCATTTGTGAATCTTCTGTGCTTTTTAAATTTTGTGTGTGCATTTGTGAATTTCATGTACATTTGTGTATCCTATGTGTGTATTTATGAGTCGTGTGTGCATGTATGAATCATGTGTGTGCATGTATGAATCCTGTGTGTGCATATGTGAATGTAGTGTGTGCATTCATCTTTATTGAGACTCTTTTAGCTCCATAGATGTGTGGTGGGGTTATGAAAAATACATAAATGAATCCACTCAGTACTTTTAAGTTTCTGTGGATAGGAGCGCTTGGTTCGATGCGCGCGTCTGGCATCTTACCGGGCAGCATCGTTTTCGTCATGTTTAACTATTGGTCAGGATGCTAATCACGTTCCAGAAAGTTGTGCCGTGCGTTCTGTCACCACACCGTGTGTAAAGAGAAGCCCCCTCCGCCGATACACTACCAACGAACGAGTCATTGTTTCAGAGCTGCTCCCACCAAGGCCACGTAAACACCAGTCTACCCATACAGCACAGAAATGAGGAGGAGTTCATGAAACAATGAATCTTTGGCCTGTATTGTGGTTAGTGAATGAGGTTTCCCCTCGTTTCACCCCTGGAAGACATGCCAGTCTCTCCAGACTAATTAGATTGCTGCTATTGTTTCAATTCTCTAGGGCAGGTAAACAGGGCCAGTGTGTGGGTGTGTGTGCGGGAGTGTTTGTGTGTGTGTGTGTGTGTGTGTGTGTGTGTGTGTGTGTGTGTGTGTGTGTGTGTGTGTGTGTGTGTGTGTGTGTATGTGCGTGTGTGTTTGTGTGTGTGTGTTTGCATTTGGGTTATTGCTCAACAGGGACCTGGGTTTGAAAGTCTGTCCAGGGGAACTGAACTGTTAACCGGAAGTTTCTAAAACACATACTGTAACTACATCTGCTATTCCACTGTTGGCTACTGTGCAACAATGACACCCATGGGATTTGTAGTTCATTTACTTTGTTAGAGACAACTTATTGACAAGTGTAGGAGAGGTCTTTTAAAACACTTTCCGGTTTGGGACTACATTGCAACCACTTGTACATTAAAGGATGTGTAAAGTACAGCCAAATAGTCTGGTTACTGTGCTTCAGTGTTTGCTACAGCTTTCTGATTCGAGACCAGGCTAGGTCATGGTAGTTGTGACAGCTGATAATGTATAAAGGGTTTTAGGGAACACATTTGATAGATGAATGATTGACTGATTGATTGATTGATTGATTGATTGATTGGTAGATAATCCACTTATTCCATGTAATACAAATATTAAACACTTAAAATCAGGGTTAAGGAAGTTACTCTCTGATATTTTATATGCCAATTCTTCTCCAATTTCTTGACTCATCTTATCGCTGTAACGATGTAGCAGGTGTAGCATGGTCAAAGATTGGCACATCAATCAATCAATCAATCAAATTTATTTATAAAGCCCTTTTTACAACAGCAGTTGTTACAATGTGCTTTGACAGATACCCGGCCTAAAACCCCCAAGACGAAGCAAGACAAGTGATGCATAGTGGCTAGAAAAAACTCCTTAGTAGGTGGAAAATAAGAAGAAACCTAGAGAGAGGAAAGACTACAGGTACACAGCCCATATTATTAAGGTCACATTTATGTTTATCAGTGTTCAATTATTGTCCATAAATGAAGATAGGAATAGGTGGGCTGTGATCACAGTCTTTTTTGTAGCATCAACACAGTTTGGTGGTGTTGGGCAGGGAGAACAGGATACACTCTGGAGGGATACAACTGGAGTCACCAGGTGGAAACGTGATCACCAACAGCAGTGACGTGGCATGGGACGGGGACAGGAAGGAGTCATCAGGCCACATGGTCCTGAAGCATGTTCCAAGGTTTTGAGTCCTCCTAGGATCAACATGACTTCAGAAACTTTAGAGTGGGTGTACCTTAGGTCTAGTACCTCGGTACATCTCTGACCCCAAAATAAATATATGAACTGCCTCTCGTCCCCCGTCACAAATGAATGAGACTTAAGTGTGGACATGCTTCCTCCAATCACGTGTCAACAAGTTGGTTCAATATTTATGACACTGTCGCTCAACCTAAAAGCCTTTAGCTGATTAATGTGCATTGTTTTAAACATGCTCTGTCATGCTCTGACCGTGGCATTGGGCCATGGAGTTACTTATAATATATTTAATTTCAATATACAGTAACTAATTCAATTTTACAATGGGTAAATTGTGGGCAATCAGCAGTGGTACTTAAATGGATGAATATAACATTGTGTCTTCAGCTTTACTTGAAAATGTTATGTGTGGTTTACACAAATATATTGTGTTTCTCCTCACAATATATTATATATATATGAGGAGAAACACAACATATTTGTGTAAATCAAACTGATGATGCAGTTTTCCATTTTTTTTTCAGTGAATGTCCTTGACTTAGTTTCATTCATTTTCATCTGTCTCCTTGCGATATAAACATAAACATTACTAGCCTAAAGTCAATCTGATCAGAAGCCAATATCAACTCAGATATCAAGTGACTTCTATTGTATCCACAGCAAGTGGAATCAGGTGGTCCACCTGTAGACCGTTAAGGGAGCGGAATCAGATATTAATGTAAACCTCCACATCTGGGCAAAGAGCTAGCTGCTAACAAACTTCCTCCTCAAATATTGTTATGAATTCTCGATAATATATTGCATCTTTATCCTATAATATCGATGGCAGGAAGGGGTCATCCAAACAAGTTGGAATATGAAAATGATTCATGAAACCTCCAGGTATTGCCTGTTTTTGATTTGGCAAATATGTTCGCATCTTAGATTTTTAAATTGATAGAGTAATACAAGTGCTTTCTGGACATAAATCAGAACAGTCAAGAGTGCAACCAATAGAAATGGAATGGATAGAAAGGCCATTGAACTGCTTGGCAACTGTTTAATGCGGAAGTAGGCCGCTAGATTTTTGCAATAGAATGATACACGTAAAAATAACTGCCGCTCTGACCATTCTGCTACATTGATTTAAATTGGAATGGCCTTTCTATCCATCCTATTTCTATGGTGCAACCTTTGTTTGTGAGGTGCAGTCAAGATGTTCTTAAGAAAAATGTCAGAATTAGAAAACAGATCAAACACGTAAGGTGGTCATGTGACTGCTGTGTTTGTGTGTGGTACGTTGTGTGATTATTGTCTGTGTAGGGTATCTTTCTACTCAAGGACATGTTTGCTTTAGTGGCCAACTAGATAAATATACAATTTTACCGGCCCCTAACCACACTGCAAACATTTACACATATCTGTATCAGAGAGATGACCTGGTTATGTTGATGCCACGTGTATCTGGACTCGAGACTGAGGAGATTATACTCCCAATATATCCAGAAGTCCAACACAATCCCAAGACTGCAATTTAAAAGTTAGAAGTTTCAAAAATATGTTACTGTGTCTATATGCCACAAAGGTGCTTGTGATGACTGACACAATGCAGTTCCTTGCTAGCTGCTTCAGCCTTCAGCGTTGATTAATGTACACCTGCCAGACTCCCAAATATCAGGCCCTAGGATGGCAAGTGTGCGCTGCTAACCGAGGCTGTTCAAGTGCAAGACGAGGGACCTTCAGCAGTCTATCAGCAAAGCCCTTCTCCGTCTGGCTCCACACTGGGCTCAAACTCACCCTCCTCTGCTTCACAACACGTGACAACCCTTGACAACATTCCAACCTTTTGAGCTACTGGACAAATCATAAAGACACATCGACCACATTTCAAGCTAGCTGTGAATATTATTTCCGTTACACTCTAAACACACTAAACAGTAAATAACTCCGGCAGATGTGCTGGGACCAACTTGCCATGCCGCTCACAGCACTACTGTAACTGACCCAAATGTCTGTTACTAATGTAACTGACCCAAATGTCTGTTACTACTGTAACTGACCCAAATGTCTGTTACTAATGTAACTGACCCAAATGTCTGTTACTACTGTAACTGACCCAAATGTCTGTTACTAATGTA
>JACXGM010009645.1:0-11502 GCA_016801145.1 Umbra pygmaea | reverse complement strand
TCTGTTACTACTGTAACTGACCCAAATGTCTGTTACTAATGTAACTGACCCAAATGTCTGTTACAGTGTTTGATGAGGGCACCTTGGTTCAGACCACAGGAAAAAAGTCCTGTTTCTACTCCTTCACCTAGAACACAAAATTCCCCATAATTAATATTTTTTGCACAATCTCCCTCATACAAATATTATTTTGAAAGCATTTTATGAAAATATGGCTAAAATTGGGACAATAACTATTCCTTAAGGCAAGGGGCCTGCAACATGCACCCTGTTTGTCAATGACAAGATTTACTTTTAACACAACAAAGAAATATAAAATAAAATATCGTAAAATATAATGGAATACTCCTCTATAATATTTATTTATTTTTTATTATGAGTTCAAATGAATTTGGAACAAACATACAGAAATACGTATATACTTTTCCAAACTGTTTATGCACTTTCAAGTTCCGTGGAAGTTCAGATTTCTTTTGAATATTTTGTAAGAAATGTAATGTGTTTCTGACAGTATAGGTTACAGCAGATGCTCTATTATTATTTTTTCTTGGTGGTAAGTATGCAGTCTAGTAATTGCTCAAAATATACAGTAGGTACACAATCCTATGTCACATGTAATTAAAATCTTGTCAAAATCACACCCATATTAAACTCAGTAGGCTGGTCTTCAGTGGTTTGAAGGGGACAATACCATGTAGCCTGGAAGCTGCTGGATTGGATAGAAGTTTGTGTTTGACATCCTGCCATAACTTGAGCCTTATTATGATCTGCAGTATAAGGAGGAATGTTCCACTTGTGCACTCAGGTTGCCAGAAGTATTATACGTAATACATAATCGTATTGTAGAAACAGCATGTTAGCTGCAAAAGCTGTACCAGATTTGCGCTCTTTGAATGGGGCGTTACAAATGCAATCTCCTATCTGACAGAATACACGGAGAAGACATGGTGTATCAGCACAGCTTTATCCACACCTTGCAAATCCTCTCCTATTTTTGACCATGAGCTGTAAAACATGATTATTGTCTATGCATCTGTTTAGGATCAACTGCCAAAGTGGGTAATTATTATAGTGCACCATCACAAGCATTTGGTAGCATGGCTTCCTGTTTTACTCTATATGCTGCATATACATATACCGCATACACATCTACCGCCTATACATATACCGCATACACATATACCGCATACACATATATCGCATACACATACACCGCATACTTATATACTGCATACTGATTTTTTCCAAAAGCTAGAAAGAGCTTAATGTTTTATCTTCACAAGTGGGCCAGCAAATCATTGGTTGTACCAGTGATGGTAAAGATTTTTTATTTGCAGTAATTATAGAGCTGTAAATAGATGGTATGAATAATTGTGTAATTAGCCCTGAGAAAAAGCAACTGCCATGTGAAGAATTAATCTGAGTACTTGGTATGTGACTGCAGGGCGCAAGCGATAGGAAACTGACTTCTTTTCCGCTATTGTTTCAGTATTGCCCGTGGTATTTATAAGGTAATTTTTAACATGGCTTGTTTGTGCATGTGAATGTATGTGTGCACATTGTAACTGTCATTGATATAAAAAAAGACATGGTTTGGCCTTTGTGAGTGATACTTACAATATTTGTGTTTTCTCTCCAGAACTGTACCCAGGGTGAGGACAGGCTGGCCATCATGTGTACCACCCCGTCCCTGAAAGACCTTGACCTGCAGGCTCCTGTGGTCACGAAGGTGGCATTCATGCTGGACGGGTTCTCCACGCCTCAGTTCGATCTGTTGTACGTTGAAGACCCTCGGTTCGAGGACTTTCAGAGACCCACCGTTACATCTAAGGGCAATAAGAGCATCCTAGAGATTAAGGTGAGACTAACTGGGGTTCACTTGGGGTAGTCAGCCATGATGGATTTAGAGCAGACAGACCTTACTCGAGGGTAGAGATTTTGGTTCCCATCTGGGTTTCAGGAAAGGACAGAGCAGGATGTTCTAATGGTGGTATTTAAAAAACGGTTCTATTATAGAATAGTGGTTCAGCTGATAGCCTGAAAAGTTAGATAGGAAATGGCAGTGATCTCTGATAGTAGCATGTAGCACCTTGCTCTCTGGCTCTTCTCAACCGACTGGTGCTTACTCTAAGGTGGGAAGGAAACAATACTGAAACAAAACAGGAAAACAAGTCGGTTTCCCATCGCTGGCCCCCCCCCAAACTTCCCTCACTCAGTCCGCCGATCCCTCTCTGCACCTCTGCTTATTTTCTCCATCGTACTGCATTGTTCCAGGTTCCGGAGGTCAAAACCCTTGACATATTAACGGCGGGTGTCGAAACAAGTAACCTCAATTCTCTGCATGGCGAAAAGGGCAGTTTTCAGACAGACAATGAAAAAACGGTTAGCTTTTTTTTACAACTACCCGATGTTTAGTGACAGCTGTGCGGAACGAGTTGCACGGGATTCTGGGTCTGCTTTTTTCCCAGGCATGACCTTGGCCCCATAGCTTAATCCTCCCCCTCTCAGGAACCTCCCACCAGCCCCCATACCCCAGAGACCCACATGCTCCTGCATTGCACTGTTATAGGGCACTTTGGGTGGATATAATATCTTTACCCCAATATGGCTGCTGGTCAGTAAAGGCCCCCGATAATGTTATTAGTCTCGGATGAAGTCGAGCTCTCATCGTGGCAGAACAGTCTATAGGAGGGTAACAAGTATCTCAGCCCAGATTAGTACCACACACTCGTTTGGATTTACTTCTGAGGCCAGGAACAAATTAAATACAGTAACTATTCACTACAGGATATGTTGCTTTCAAACGAAGTGTAACCAAACGTGACATTTTACAATACAATGTCATAGAACAAACATGAGGTGATAATAGATCAAAGGAAATGAGAAAAATGTATTTTAGAGAAGTGCAATATACGTTCTTTTAGCTATTAGAGATTGTTTCTGTATCAGTAGCCCTAGTCTATTTGTGTGTGTGTTTTTGTGTGTTCGTACTCGAGTGTGTGTACGCGTGTGTGTGCTGCAGTGCGGTTTGGGAACAGGTGCGTCCCTCCACACTGTATCAAATCTGAAAATCCCAGGCTGTCACGCGAGGAATGTGATCATTCTTTTTATTGCCTTCTGCTACGCTCGTACAGCGCCACCAGGCAGAACGAAAGCTACAGAGCGCCATGTGTGTGTGTGTGTGTGTGTGTGTGTGTGTGTGTGTGTGTGTGCGCGCGTAAACCAAGCAGTTTGAGGGTAAACCATCAGTCAACAGTGTTGTACTCAAGGTACTAACATTGCAGTCTGAGGGAAGAGCACAGCCATTAAGCCAGGGAGAGAGTGTTGTTGAGTGTGAGTGTACCCGAGGTGGTCTGAGCCCTGGAGAACCAAGGGGTTAGTTTGTACACAGATAAGGGTTTCAGAGGGTCCCAGCAGGGATGTGATGTCTCAACCATGGGCTCAGGCATCCACAGAAACACCTTCAAAACAAAGGTGTGCATGCATGGCATTGTTGATACCGCAACATCAGCAGCATCTTGAATTAGTTCCTGTTGAACTTTATTTTGGAGGCAGATACTCTGTTATTGTTTGACTTAATGATGAGGGCGGGGCTTATGTCTTGAGTTACCATTTTGAAGGTGACATTTTAAATCATTAAAGAGGTAAGGATTGGATTACAGTTGGGGCAGCCATACAGAAATCTAATATATGGCCTTGTACATTATGTACCGTATATATTTTATATGTCTGATATCAGCATATACGGTAGAAACATCATCACATATATGTACATATATGTAAAAATATACAACAATTGGCTGTTTTTATATATGTTACATATATTTCCACATTTGACATCCATATGTGCATCTATCTATGGTTTACAGTGTGTATAAGTTATTTATAATGTCCTGTTGATGAAGTGTTGTCAAGTGGAACGAAATCTATTGGATATTTCAAACTTTTTTAACTAACAAAAAACAGACAAATTGGGCGAGCAAAATTATTCAGCCCCTTCACTTTCAGTGCAGCAAACTCTCTTCAGAAGTTCAGTGAGGATCTCTGAATGATCCAATGTTGACCTAAATGACTGATGATGATAAATAGAATCCACCTGTGTGTAATCAAGTCTCCGTATAAATTCCCCTCCACTGTGATAGTCTCAGAGGTCCGTTGAAAGCACAGAGAGCATCATGAAGAACAAGGAACACACCAGGCAGGTCCGAGATACTGTTGTGGAGAAGTTTAAAGCGGATTTGGATACAGAAAGATTTCCCAATCTTTAAACATCCAAAGGAGCACTGTGCAAGCGATAATATTGAAATGGAAGGAGTTTCAGACAACTGCAAATCTACCAAGACCCGGCTGTCCCTCTAAACTTTCAGCTCATACAAGAAGAAGACTGATAAGAGATGCAGCCAAGAGGCCCATGATCACTCTGGATGAACTGCAGAGATTTACAGCTGAGGTGGGCGAGTCTGTCCATAGGAAAACAATCAGTCGTATACTGCACAAATCTGGCCTTTGTGGAAGAGTGGCAAGAAGAAAGCCATTTCTGAAAGATATCCATAAAAAGTGTTGTTTAAAGTTTGCCACAAGCCACCTGGGAGACACACCAAACATGTGGAAGAAGGTGCTCTGGTCAGAAGAAACCAAAATCGAACTTTTTGGCAACAAAGCAAAACGTTATGTTTGGCGTAAAAGCAACACAGCTCATCACCCTGAACACACCATCCCCACTGTCAAACATGGTGGTGGCAGCATCATGGTTTGGGCCTGCTTTTCTTCAGCAGGGACAGGGAAGATGGCTAAAATTGATGGGAAGATGGATGGAGCCAAATACAAGACCATTCTGGAAGACAACCTGATGGAGTCTGCAAAAGACTTGAGACTGGGACGGAGATTTGTCTTCCAACAAGACAATGATCCAAAACATAAAGCAAAATCTACAATGGAATGGTTCACAAATAAACATATCCAGGTGTTAGAATGGCCAAGTCGAAGTCCAGACCAGAATCCAATCGAGAATCTGTGGAAAGAACTGAAAACTGCTGTTCACAAACGCTCTCCATCCAACCTCACTGAGCTCGATCTGTTTTGCAAGGAGGATTGGCAAAAATTTCAATGTGCAAAACTGATAGAGACATACCCCAAGCGACTTACAGCTGTATTCGCAGCAAAAGGTGGCGCTACAAATGATTAACTTTGCTGAATAATTTTGCACGCCCAATTTTTCAGTTTTTTATTTGTTGAAAAAGTTTGAAATATCCAATGAATTTCATTCCACTTCATGATTGTGTCCCACTTGTTGTTGATTCTTCACAAAAAATTACAGTTTCATGTCTTTATGTTTGAAGCCTGAAATGTGGCAAAAGGTCGGAAAGTTCAAGGGGGCCGAATACTTTCGCAAGGCACTGTATATATGAGAGTATTTAAATAAATAATACAGAAATACTACTATGTTTTTCTTGAATTATGTCAGTTAACATTTAGCCTATAGTCTACAAATTAATTGATTAAAAACAATCAATGCTTATGTGTGGGATATTGATGTTATATACAATGTATGTGATGATAAGTAGGGGTACGACATGTTAATATATTTTTTTAAATGTATATCACATTTAAATAGGCAATTAAAATATATGTTACGGTTTTTCATATATATGGCCATACAGTATATTAGATTTCCATATGGGAAGATTAGGGTAAGTTAGATAAGTGTTTAGGGACAAGCACTAACCCTGGTCAATTATCTTCTTAAAGCAGAAACACTTCTATGTTGACTACACATAAGTCCTCTAGTTCTTTCAGCATGTTGACTGGATTTCACAAACCACATAAAGTATATTTTCTCAAATAGACTCACACAAGAATTTTGACACAAGTATGTTACTTCATTAGTTGTCTTTTTACAGTGTACTGTAATGAAAAACAGAAGAGAGAAGAGTCGGGGGGGGTCTGCGTGGCGTAGTGGGTCGCTGCATTTCAGAACCGTCTACGTCAGTCTACGTCAGTCTACATCATGATAGTTTGTGGTTTGAGCCTGACTATGTGTTCTCCAGCTTTTCCTGGATATCCAGAGCGAGGCAGCACAAATTGGCATCTCGCTGCTGGGATTTGGGTTAAATAAGCTGAATCATATACTTTGCCACGTCGCTTTCCAGCGACTCCTTGTGTGCAGCTTGCGTGTCTGTAAATTCAATCAAGTATAGTTGGTGAACGTAATCATCCCGTGCATGATCTGACGAAAGGCTTCCATGTTGGATGAGCAGTGCGAAAAGAATCGGCAGCTTGGCGACATGTGGTTGGATGAACCATGCGAGCACCCCTTATCATCCTGCATCTGTCCAAGGAGTTTCAGAGCTGCCGACAAGGCAGGGTTAGTGGGAATTGGGAGGGGTGAAAAAAAAGAGAAACAGAAGAGTCTCTGTATGTTGTAAGTTGGGATAGGGCATGTAACGTTTAGTTTACACCTTCTACTTTGGGATACAGACCAGTAATGTTTAGTCTTCCATTTCCTTCTCTCCAGGTGCCAGGTCGTGTAGATGCAGAGGCGATGAAGGGTGAGGTGTTAAGGGTGTCCAACAGGAGCTGTGAGAGTGTGGTGGTAGTGGGGAACATCCTTGAGTGCACAGTCCCCATGGAGCTACAGGATGCTACCAACGAACTGGAGGTGGAGGTGAGGACAAAAACATAGAGCTCGTTTTCTCAGTGTACACTTCTAAAACTGGCTCCATGACGTTCGCCCTCTGGCCCCGGTCACCCGTACTGATGTTACTGAAGACCACCCGTGGCTGTCCTAGCCCTGCACTTCAGCCCTCCACTTGAGACAGCCTCTTGCCTACAGAGACCACTTCAGAGTGCTGCAGACCCCCCAGTCTAGCTGGCCCACTCCACAACTCAATGAAGGCCTTGTTGAGCTGCCAATGCATCTATTCAGAGGGTTGTGTGTGTGTGTGTGTGTGTGTGTGTGTGTGTGTGTGTGTGTGTGTGTGTGTGTGTGCGTGTGCGTGTGCGTGTGCGTGTGTGTGTACCGTGTATGTGCACTGTATGTGTGCATAAGCGTATGAGTCATGGAGCAAACAGCTGCTCCCTACTTTCAAAATACAGGTGCAAGCTAATGTTTTTGCACAAAAACAAATTACCAAAACTATTTCCTTTTTCTACCCTCAAGTTTTCATGATCCAATAGTTTTTTTTAATTTTCAGATGAGGTTTTCTGTGACAACGGCTGAAAATATATGTCAATTTGAAAATATATGTAAATTTGATGTCTACAATATATTATACTGTATATACAGCATGTAATAATTAGTAGATATTCATATTTTTTATCACTGTGAACTTTTACTTGTCTAAAAAAGCCCCCAAGTTGTTGGTTGAGGCTAGTGAAGCAAAATAGGTAGATCCCAAACGAGAAGGTGGGCAGAGACAAGCAAAAGCTGGCAAGATCCTATTGGGCAATATTGCCACATAATACAGTGCCCCTGTCAGGAAAATCCTACGCTGTATGAGGTGAGCTAATACAATAAAAGTTCAGTTTGACCTACACTCTTTCTAAACATGTTTTTTATTTTGTGCAAATGATAAAGTTTAAAAACATAGTCTGTTTGTAACATATTCTGGTAAGATGGTATTGGAATAAGAATATTGGCTGAATGTTCCATACCCCTCCATAACATAGATGTTTCAAATGTATACATCCAACAGGCAATTTGGCTCCCTGTCCAAATCCACACCTCTGAACTCTACTGCACACAGTCATTAACATTTCTAAAGGCAGGTTGCTGAGCTGACAGTAAAAATAATAATAATCTGTGTCCTTGAGCAAGGCACTTGTGTGATTCCGGCTATGAGTGTCTATGAAAATAAAAAATATAAACATAGACAATAAAACCTAAATATCAGACACTGCAGACTCCCAGCTACTATTTACATTTTTGACTATTACTATTTGACATTATTCCACCACCAGCACGTAAAAGCCAAACACAAACAATATGTAGCTATTTTTTGCCACCATGTTGTGCCTTTCTATCTATTTGTATTTGTTGCTCTATGTAGAGCCAGTTGCTAATAAAAACGTGTTGTATGTTGATACTTTTGAACTTTACCTATATCCCTTCCCAAATCTACAAAGTAGGCTTTCATGGCAAACGTCGAGTTTATGTATAGCATAGATTGGGGAGAACAAGTATTTGATACACTGCCGAATTTGCAGGTTTTCCTATTTACAAAGCATGTAAAAATCCAGAATATCACATTGTATGATTTTTAAATAATTAATTTGCATTTTATTGAATGACATAAGTATTTAATACTTACCAACCAGTAAGAATTCCAGCTCTCACAGACCTGTTAGTTTTTCTTTAAGAAGCCCTCCTGTTCTCCACTCATTACCTGTATTAACTGCACCTGTTTTAACTTGTTATCTATATAAAAGACACCTGTCCACACACTCAATCAAACTCCAACCTCTTCACAATGGCCAAGACCAGAGAGCTGTGTAAGGACATCTGGGATAAAATTGTAGACCTGCACATGGCTGGGATGGGCTACAGTACAATAGGCAAGCAGCTTGGTGAGAAGGCAACAACTGTTGGCGCAATTATTAGAAAATGGAAGAAGTTCAAGATTACGGTCAATCTCCCTCAGTCTAGGACTCCATGCAAGATCTCACCTCGTGGGGCATCAATGATCATGAGGAAGGTGAGGGATCAGCCCAGAACTACATGGCAAGACCTGGTCAATGACCTGAAGAGTGCTGGGACCACAGTCTCAATGAAAACCATTAGTAACACACTGTGCCGTCATGGATTTAAATCCTGCAGCGCACGCAAGCATGCTTTTCTGCAAAGGGGACAGGACAACTGCACCGTATTGAGGGAAGGATGGATGGGGCCCTGTATCGCGAGATCTTGGCCAGCAACCTCCTTCCCTCAGTAAGAGCATTGAAGATGGGTCGTGGCTGGGTCTTCCAACATGACAACAAACCGAAACACACAGCCTGGGCAACTAAAGAGTGGCTTTGTTACAAGCATTTCAATGTCCTGGAGTGGCCTAGCCAGTCTCCAGACCTGAACCCAATAGAAAATTGGAGGTAGCTGAAAGTCCGTATTGCCCAGCGATAGCCCCGAAACCTGAAGGATCTGGAGAAGGTCTGTATGGAGGAGGGCCAAAATCTAAAAGTATGATCTCTGTAATTGCAAACAAAGGTTTCTGTACCAAATATTGAGTTCTGCTTTTCTGATGTATCAAATACTTATGTCATGCAGTAAAATGGAAATTCATTATTTAAAAATCATACAATGTGATTTTCTGGATTTTTGTTTTGGATTCCGTCTCTCACAGTTGAAGTGTACCATGCTTTGTAAGTAGGAAAACCTGCAAAATCGGCAGTGTATCAAATACTTGTTCTCCCCACTGTATGTTAATAAATCATTTGTATGAAATGGCAGCATTTGTAAGCTGCACACATATCCTATACTGACATATTTCGTCTAGCTAGACTAGCAAATAAAGGGGAAGGTGCTTTATTAAAGGGGATTTCAACCTTTTTTTACTACAATCTCATGATTATTGTCTTTAGTTTTTACCCTTATTTAACCAGGCATGTTGATTAAAACACTTCTTATTAAGGGAATGTTACAGGGGGAGGAGAAGCAATTATGATTAAATGCCTTGCTCTCGGACAGAATGACAGAGCTTTCACCTTGGCGGTCCAGGGATTTGAACCAAGTACATTTCAAACACGACTCATGCACTAACCACTAGGCCGTGTAGTATACATTACTAGTATAAATTACCAAAGATATATTTGTCCCAATGGTTGGGGCAGCGTGTTTGTTTATCACAGGGCTGATAGGGTTTCAAACCTGTAAAATCACTGTGGGTGAAACTCAAAACACACACAAAATGTATCATTACGGAAGGTGGTAGATTAGTATCTAGTTATTCAATAACCAACTTCACGACTGCTGTAATGGAAACAGTAAAAAGAAAGTGATTTGTGTCTTTTTTGTGTTTTATTTTGTGTCTACCTAGAGTGAGAAATGGTTATAGGAACTGTGTTGTATTTATCTGCAAACGTTTATAGAATATAAGTAGAATACTTCTAATATCACTATTGGCTAAAGCGCAGGAGCAAAGACAAGAGTTGCCAGATTTCCTATTTTATGTAACAGTTTTTAGAGAAAAGATTTTCAACATTCAGGTTTTTATTGGGCATATGAAAACAGACTAAGAGATGAGAGATATGATGCATTAGCTCAGTCATGTTGCATTTGATTTTTCAGTAGCTTCGTTCTGCTGGCTGCCATTTAATTACCACGGTCACCAGCCAGGAAATCCAGGACAACAACGCATTCCTCCCGGCTTCCCATCATCACCTCTCAAATTGCCCGGAACATTCCACTCTCAATTCCAATAGTTCATATGCAGTCAGCTTACCTAATAAACAGCTTATAAAAGTCATTACAATACATTGTAAACCATTCACAGTTGACTATCCTCACTGTCCACACAGCCAGCCTTAAAGGTTTTAAGCCCAAAACGTCAGACAAACGTTTAGCTGCGGAGCCGATGATTTGTGAACTCACCATCAGGGTGTGAAGTGCTTATATTTAGATAGATTTCAGGCAATATAGCTGAAGCCCCTAGCCTCCATGAGTCTCCACAAAAACACCCTCCTCAGCCCCAGACGGCCTCAGAAACCCTGACCCTGATTTATTAATCTGGACACACACCATCTCCTGCTATCTTTCTTCCCAAAACCTCATAACAGAGTAGTAATATCTCTGATCCAATCTGCCCTTTGTGGCTGATGCTGTTCCACACATAGAAGAGGAAAGTGTGGGCTTGCATGCAAGTGTACGCGTGTGCGCATCGGTATCTGTCGTCAACAGAACTATGCTTTTCTCACACACACCCCATAGAAGGAAGACAATCTGAAAAGTAACGTTGTGTTTGTGTGTGTGCAGTGGCGTCAGGCGGCGTCCTCGGTCAGCCTGGGCAGGGTGATGCTGGCCCATGAACAGGACTACAGGGCTCTGATTGGAGGCTGTGTGTGCGTGAGCCTAGTGCTCCTCCTGGTGCTGTTCTTGTTCATCTGGAGACGGAGGAACAAGCACATCGACGGTACGTCTCCATGACTAACAGGCTGGCGTCTGTGTGGGGTTCTGTGCCCATCTCTGCATGTTTCCTGCTAGCTGTTTGGGGTGGTGAGGTTGGGATGGCTGTGGGGTTTGGGGGGAGTTTTCCTGACGGCCTGGTGTATGATCGAGGAGCGGGAAGAGGCCCATCTTCTCCTTCACAGACTGTGTTCTCTCCCTCTATCCCACCTCCAATCTCTCCTGACTCTTCTTCACTGTCCTAACTCTTTCATCTTTTCTGCCTACATCCTCTCTGACTCGTCCTACATCCTCTCTAACTCATCCTACATCCTCTCTGACTCATCCCACATCCTCTCTGACTCCTCCCACATCCTCTCTGACTCATCCTACATCCTCTCTGACTCATC
>JACXGM010009644.1:13945-27396 GCA_016801145.1 Umbra pygmaea | reverse complement strand
GACAAAAATATTTGTGTGCAACCTGTCTAAGCATTTGTCAGCCCAGCATGGCAATACAGAACTTGTGGCGAAAGATCCTGCTTGCTGGTCTATGACGAGGGGATAGGGTTCATTGTAGAAGATGTGCTTCCCCAGTCAAACATTGAATTGCCCAGGTTTAGAAAAATACTAGATAAAATACCCACAACCCGCAAGCCAACGTCCGACAGTAAAACTTTTCTCATTACCTGGACAAATGTTATTCCGATATGGAATCAAAGCTCAAACCAATTTTCATATTTCTTTGTGCAGACAGAGATATTATTCTTTCATATGGTTTTACATGCCATTTTGTATACAATATACAAAAAACAATGTAGACAGGCTAAGTTATGATAGGTCTATGATATTTGTCCATGTATATACACAGTAAATCAAAAAAATGGAAAGTAAAGTAATAAGTAGTGAAGTGACTTTTCAAATGTAGTAACTAGTAAAATAATCTCATTACAATTTACAGAAGTAACTAGTAACTAGTTACTTTTTTTGAGTAACTACCCCAACACTGGTGACACGTCATTTCAGTTTTTTTCATATGCTTTATTGCTCTGTTGTTTAACAATACTATCATAAACCAAATGTTCGATTAAGATGTTAGGAATTCGATTAAGATGTTAGGAATTCACTCTATGAAACTGAAAGTGAAACTTAACACCAGGCACATACAAACTTGTGCCTTGATATGAGTGTATATTTTGCAATGGGATGGCTTATTTCTCATTTCAAATGTTTTCAGAAACTTATTTCGGTAACTGTAACAGTGAAATATTTCAACTTGTCATTTATATTATTTTTCATCTTTGTACCGCCATTTTGTTCCATCTTGTTGTTGCTTTCATTTAGACACCAGCAGAGAGGGTAAACCCATTGTCCATTCATTCAAATGTTTGAATTGCCATTCATAAGTGATTATTTTCAAATAATCAATTATATATTCACAAGCATACTGCAGGGCACTAGGACACATATGGTGCCGCTGGAATGGAATCGATATTGTGAAAACTGCAGGCCCAGACAATATACAAAAAAGGAGTAAGAATATTAATAAGAAAAAAATTAATAACAATGTTATTGCTGCAAAACAAATGTAATAATAAACCACATTTTATAATAAGCTTTTGGTCAGCTGACTGAAACAAATGTAATAATAAGCTGTGTGTCTGCCACGGGTGGGGGAAAATTGGTTACATTACAGCAACATATCTGCATCACAAATTATTTGGACATTGATCGAATGAAAATGCTTTCATTCTCATTTGGTGCCCTTATTATGGCAACCAAATGAGAATGCAAGTGCAGTCAATAGCACCGACTTGGCAAACCGGACATAGCTGCAAATTGCGCTTTTATGGTTTGCCTGTTTACCCGCAGTGTAAGGAAACTTTATGTAATCATGCGACACACCAAGTACACCTATTAACACGTCTGGCATAACCCGGCTAAGGGTTAGCTGTGAAATCCCAGACCAATAGAGCACAGAAGTCCAACAGGACGCCCTGAGGAAATCGGAAACCGGCTCATAAGCCACTCGTCTTCGTTTGCCAGCAAGTCTTCTTGCTGTCTGAAAATGCGTTCCCTCCGAATCCTTCCATTTGCCACATCTTCTAACAGCGCAAGATCAGCCATTGCGCGTCATTACGCATTGGGTTGGCATCATGGCTTTTTATGACCATGCAGGTGATTGTATCTGATCAGCTACAGATGTCGGTATTCATGTAATTGTAAAGGGGATTATGCTCAAATGGAATTAATTCCAGCTTTCAAAATGGTTAAGACATCCGTCAAGATAGAACAATTGATGGATGGAAATAAAACGGACTAACAGCATATACATGAACACCATGATTCCGTAGCTGATGACATTTATGAACACAACTTTCCCCAGTGGACAATGAAGACATCTATCTAAACTAATGTATGTCTGCTCCGCCAGACGGACGCATTGACAAGGATATATTTTAAACATGATTTTGTTTACTGTATTATTTATGAGGATGAATTACATAACATGCCAATATAATTACAGAACATGTTTGAGTGTTCTTTTTGCAAATATGTCTTCGTTTGCATTTAAGTTGGCTACAATCTTGTTTTATTTCATTTGTATTCCAACACAGGCTGTTGATTGTAAGAATGGCTTTGTGAAATGTTAATATTATTAACGAGAGGCAGTATTTCGATTTCGTTTAGCTACACAACGATCTGCAGTTTCAGACAGCTTCACGTGTTTCACACATCTGCCGGCGGTGTCGCCATTTCTCATTTCACCCGTTTTTGTGCGTACGCATGGGTCAGAGTTTCCGTGAAGGACCGCACATTTTCCCGTCAAGTTAGCTTTTTATAAATGCCAATTATTGCGTAGAGAGTGCCGTACGCCTTATTTTGTGCATACGCAATGTTTATAAATGAGGCCCCAGATCACATATTGCACAGGACAATATGGCTCAGTGGTTAGGGAGTCTAAAGGTCGCCGTTTCAATTCCTGACTGTGCCAAATGTTGTTTTGGCCAACAAAATTACATTTTGAGACATGTATGACTGTACGACCAGTGGTCTGAGATATTTGTAGCCCACTAGCCTTCTCTAAAATTCTGTATATGCTTATGCCTATGCACCATTGTTGTACTGTACACAACAAAAGTGTCATAAACAGGGTTCTAGCCCAGGTTACAACAACTAAAACATGTTCTTGCCCCAAATGAAAACATCACATAAAATGCTATTTACCATATTTCCTCAAATAAAACCTGAGTCAATATATATTTGATTGAATTCTAGGCCACCTCGAAGTGAAATGGAAAACATATACCACTTAATAGCAATGTGCTGTATACAATTAATTTGTAATTCTGAAATGTAACTTGCAATATGGGGTAGTTGCGATGCATGCACACAGATTCATCAATAATCGCTGGTTCAACAATTCGTTGAACCGGGTGGTTATACCATGAACATTGCTAGTCACACTGGAGAACTTGCGTACACGAGGTCAGACCAGACGTGAGATTTTATCGCAGCCTATGCTAACGTTCAAATTGATAAGTCCCTTGCTTTGCGTAGGAATCAGCGTATGCCCATCCTACTCCTGTTTTAAGTCGTACCCACGTTTCATAAATGAGGGCCATTGATTTTACTTTTAATCTTTTTCTCTTCTCTACTTCCTCCTGATTTGAACGGATGCTTTTTCTCATTAAGGAGTTGCTTTAACTCTGGAGTGATACAGGGCTTGTTTTTAGGGAACATCTTAATGATCTTTTTGGGGATGGTTGTGTCCTCACAGAATTGTACATACCCCGAGATAGCGGACGCCGCCAGACCCATTGGTCACTACATTCCAGTCTGTGCACTCCAGGCAATCCTGAAATGCCTCAGTTGCAGCAGCAGTCCACAATTTAACCTCCACCTTTCTTGTTTTCTCGTAGTTAAGACAGATAGGTAAGCATCAATTTAATCATATTATAGTCCGAGATCCCTAAACCGGGCAGAGCTTTAGAAAAAAAAGCTTCCTGAATGTTTCCATAGCAATGGTCGAGGCAAGCTTTATTATGCGTACAAAAGGTGACATTGTTGTTACGTACGTAAATGTTCCTTTAGACTACATAAATTGAAGTCACCCAACACGGAATTGGCTGCGTCGGGGGCCTCTTCCTTTGCTTTAGTTACATATGCATGAATTGTAGTGGCAGCGGCCCATGTGTTGGCGGAAGGCACAATATACAAAACAAACAGTCTGATTTGGTGTATTTTCCTAGGCAGATGAGAAGGCCTTAGGCAATGCGTTAATAGTTCAATGTCCTTCGTGCAGATCTGAGGTTTTGTGGTAATATGACCAGGGATACCGATTAACAAGTATTGGAATATCAAAAAAGCCAATACCATTAATCGACCAATTATTATGATTTTTTGGGGGGTAATAATGACATTACAACAATACTGAAAGAACATTAAACTTTTAATAATACTTTTTTTAAATCTCAAATTAGTATATCAAATTATTTAAATTTGTTCAAACAAAATGCCAAACAAATGGAAAAACACATAGTAGGCATAGTACAATTTGTATTTAATACAACTTTGCCTATTAAATCTTTTTTTGTAAAACAAACCCTTGGGTTTGATAGTTGTCCTTTTATTAACCCATTGGATTTGGTGCTGCACAATGGGAGTAGAGATATCCAACGTAATTTCCAGAAGCACTTGATAAATATTTCTGGTTTCAAAATCAATACACAAATACGACAATGAATATATAATTTACAAAAGCTGTAACTGAGAAACATGAGAATGTAGGCTAATGTTCTTCTCTCTTTTTGCCACTGTCTGACACAACATAAAACATTTTTTGAAAACCATGTTTGTGATACCTTTTAATTATATGTCGAAGTAAAAAAACCTGTCTTCTGAGTATCCTTTTGAAAAGGCATCATATTTATATGTGCGCAATGACTGCATTGTTGAATGGACATATTAATTAAACCAGCACTCGTTTGGTGCCAGTACCATTTTGATCTACTGTTGGCTGATCTGATGATTAATTATAAATCCCCCTTATTCATCATATGCAATGCAATTTAAAAGTTAACACTTGTGCAGCAGTTTTTTTTTAAACGGGTAGTTTTTCCCTGAAAGACTCGAGAAAATCAGAATGGATCAAAACCTCTACCCACTATTTTAGACTAATATTAACCATGTGAAGCTAACAAGTGATTATATGTGACTGATTTTAATTGACCCCCTTTCATGCTAGTTACAAACTTACCATGGCTTCTCTGCATTCACAACATCCTCCAGACTTGATGCTGCAGCTTGGGACAGGTGGACTGTAGCTCACGACAGATGGGCTGGCTGCACGGAGATTCCACGTGATTTGCTATCTAATTGAAACACTAGAGGACGTGGTTTCTCTCCAAATAAAGTATCTGCCATATTCGGCGAGCAAAAATGCAGATTAATAATTATTTTGAAAACTCATAATCGGCCATAATTAATCGGCCAGTCCGATTAATTAGCCAACCTCTAACACACACCTCACCTTTCCTTTTCCCGGAGTTCAGGTTGCAGTCCATCCTCACCGGTGTGTAGCTCTCTAGGTTGACCGACATATCAGGGTCCACCTCAGTGAGACAGCTTTCCGTCAAGCAGATAAGGCAAGATTGCCAGTAGTCGGTGAGGTACTGTGTGCAAGCCCGCAACTCATCTGCCTAACTGATGGAAGTGATTGTCTGTTGGGTTGTCTTTTTTTACTCATTCCCCGGATTCCTGCATTCCTGCTTTGTTTCCTTGCTTTGGAATTATTGCGCGACACATTCCGGCGGTAGCAACGTTTTACTAACCTAGTTACTATCAGTGTTGCCAACTTAGCTAGATTTAGCGACTTTTTGTGGTGTTATTGGAGACTTTTGGAGACTTGTTCTCATTCTTCTCAACAAGCAGCGGGTGCTGCGGTAAGCCCCTATTAAACCTGTACGAGTCGTGACTCACTCGGATCTTTAACCCGAGTCATTAAAATAACTCATGAGTCTCGAGTCTTTAGTATCATTAACTCGGATCAGTTGAGTCCTAATACAATTCGATATAAAATGATAAAAGCGCCACACGCAAAACTCTTGTAACATTAGCTACTCCTAGTCCTAGCCATCTTAGCTGCCAAAAGCTTTATTAACTTACAATTTCATGGTCAAACACAACTCTACAATTCAACTTAAGCGACCGAGTGAGCAGAGCGACAGTCCGAGACAGGTTATGGGAACTTCCCGATCCGCAGACTCAGAGCCGGAAACATTGCAGACTCGCAGACCATGGGACTCATGAGTTGTCGAGGACTCGTGAGTCCGCGGAGGACTCATGAGACGCGGAATAGTTAAGAAACCTGAATAGTTAAGAAAGTAAAAGTGAGGTCTTGGCTTTCTTTGGAGAATATCTGTGTGCACAATTGTTGGGCAACTACAGTATTAGTGCGCAGAATTATTATGCAACTAAGTGAAAAATTTAAAGTTTGACATCTCACTTGTTGATTTTCATCTGTTAAAGTGAGAATAATAAACAAACTCTCAATAACCACAAGTTCTCAATACAGTTTAGGGGCAGGTTATTAGGGGACCATGTCAATATTATGTCATATTTAAGGCCTTTACTGGCTAGCCATGCAGTGGAGTACTTCGATGAAAGTGAAAGATTAATGAAATTGCTTACAATTAGCAACCCTAGTTTGTACCCTCTTAAATTATAATTCTTTGTTGTTACTATGGCGTTAATGTATGGAACAAAATATGTAACTAACACTCAAGTACTTTTTTGAACAAGTACTCTTTTACTCACCTACTTCAGCAGGTTTTTCAGGTGGTACTTAAGTACATTTTGGGACGAGTAACATTACTTTTACTTGGGTAGAGATTGTCAGTACTCTACCCAACCCTTGCTATATTGCTATTTAGAGGTATCAGGTATAACTGAACTACTGTACAAGCAATATGAAATACAAGTCAGAAGAAACTTCAGTTTAGCCATTACATTACACACATCAACGCACTGCCTCATTATTGGCAAGTGACAAAAGTCAGTTGCACCTAGTACATGCCACTTGTTTTTCTATTAATGTAAAAATCCAGTTAATGATAAACTAACCAGCTAGTGTGACAGACCGGGCCCAAAAACAAACAAAATCAAAAGCAGTCTTGGGACCTAAAATATATTTGTTTGAATTGGGACATTGTTTTTACCCTTATCTATATGCTAGTTTCCATCACAGACTTTGGGCCCTATTTTAACGATCTAAGCGCATGACGTAAAGCGCATGGCGCAAGTGCGCTTTGGGCGCTTGTATGACAGCGGATAAAAGGGTCCATGCACCGGGCGCATGGTCTGAAAGGGTTGTACTAAGTGTCTTCATTAATTCATGGGTGTGTTTTGGGCTTAACATGCAATAAACCAATCAAAGATTAATCTCCCATTCCCTTTAAGATCCAGTTGCGTTTGTACCTTTCGCGCGTTGCTATATAGCGTAGCTAGTGGGGGGCTAACACGTTTGCCTGGCAACACTATGTTATGCTTCCTACACGAACTCTGGATTTTCAATTCAAAATAATAGTGCTCATAATTCATTACAATAATAATTGTTAATTCATAGATAGGTAGTGGGTCCATGTTCATGTGTTGCTAAAATTATTCTATTGTTGGATAAAACAGATTCTAGTGAATGTTTTTCAAATGCAATCGTGTTAAACACAGAGAAAAGTCAAATTCTGGGTACAAGTATTTGTTACTGTTTTTAATGAAAAGTTGTTATTAAAACATGTTACATGTTTTTTTTGCAATCACATACTCTTATTGTTGCATTTGGTTACAATTATCTAGCTTTGTAATGACTTCACAATGATTATTGCGTGTTGCCGGCATTATATAGTGTTGCCAAGCGAACGTGTTAGCACCCCCGCTAGCTACGCCACTGGTCCCAGAGCTTGAGAAAGGGAGGACTTACACACAGCAGCATTTGAGCGAGACAAAACTTTGTAACACCATGGTGAGCTAGTTGCTTTGAAGGGAATTATTTTGTCATAAATAACAAATATAAATGATAGCCTAAACTATTGTAATCACTATATTAACAAGAACTAACAGATATTTTAGCAATTCACATGCACTGACATGTCCAGACCCAAGGGCACTGCTCAAAGACTCCTCTTTTGCACAAACTACCACCTTATATTAATTCACTTTTAACTCTTAGATTGACTGGCTAACAGACCAGAGCTCAGGGATGGCCATCACTGGAGATCCCCCACTGAAAAAAATGGAAAGTTGCATTGTCAGATTTACTTAAAAATATTATGTGATTTACACAATTGTATTGTGTTTCTCCTCACAAATGAGGAGAAACACAACAAATTTGTATAAATCAAACCTAGTAAATCTGACAATGCAAATTTCAATTTTTGTCAGTGTAAGATCACCACTGAATTGGGTAAAACTGAATTGGGTACAACCTTCCCAGGTTATTCCTGCTGTTCTCAGTCAACCTACCTGGTTAAATAACCTCTCTTCCTCCAATACAGGCATTGATAACCAAAACAATGAGATGTTCCCCTACCCTGTCAATCTGAGTTTAGCAGCAAATCAAGTGCAGACAAGTAGGTTTCTAGGAACTTAGAAGGCGATAAAGTATATTGTTTATACTAGAAAAACACAGTACTAGACAACAACAGATTAAGGCAAAAATATTTACATCACCTCTAGGGCTGCAATGGCTACACATATTCGTAACCGCACCGTATGGTATAAGGTACTATTTGCGGTCCTTACATTAACCTGCACACATAAAACATACAATTATAAATAAACATATGGCAAGCTACTGTAGTTTTTATGCTTCTTCAAAAAATCAGCTTTATATGACAATATACATTTAGTAACTCTAAGCCTTTGCTCACATTGTAATCAACATTGTAATCATTGTTGGCACTTTTCCTACTTTGTGTGAGTAAATGGAGAAGAAGAGCTAGACCTACAATGGTGAGTGGTGGTGATGAATCCACATTGAAAAAACCTCAGCTTCATCACCAGGCAATACTAGACTCTAATATTGCCAAACGTCAGTTTTGCCTGTTATTGTTATTTAACTCAGACATGTATAGAAGCAAGATAACATGACACGTGCACATTTCGTGAAACAACCTTTCTTTTACATGTTGGGAAACAATTGTTTTGCTCGTATGAAAAGTAAAGCATTTAGCTATGGGGCAAAGCATATGCAAACTGTTACAAAAACGTTTTCCAAATTTTAGGTTAGGTTACATTGCTTCACAATGTTACTTTTTCCATTTAGTCTTTTGGTTGCAGATACAGTTGTGGACAGAAAAACAGTGATGTTTCCTCACTGTATTCAAGCTTTTCAGCAGAATCTGATGAGGCAAAATAAATTACAAGAGTGATAGGTGTGTTAATAGCTGCAGATATGTGCAGTTTTAGTCGTTTTTTGCACTGCACTGTACTGTACCTGAAAATATACCGTGTGTGAGGGTTTCCAGGTCAGGACGCCTCCACACCAGAGACTGATAATTAATCGCTTCCCAACACACATGAACACAGCAGACATCTCAGATCGCACTCACAAGACAGAAACATCTCATTTCCCCACACTCATGAAAGCAGCACACACCACAGATCACAATCACCTGAATACTGACACCTGCCACAGCACACTACACAGTATATAGCCATGCCATACACACATCCTCTTTGCGAGGTATTGTCCTTATTGAGCATTCCACAGCTGAGAATCTTGATTTACCTGTGTATTAACCTGTGTTTGTTTTCTCTCTACTCTCGAGATCGCCTATCGTTTTGTACCGTTGCCTGTTTACTGCCATTTTATTGACCCTTTTGACCCTGCCTGTGACCTGATGACACCCTTGGATCCTGTTCATGTACTTCTGCCTGAGTCTACCTGGTTTTGACCTCTGCCTTCCGACTTCACCAAGCCAAGCATCTGTGTACCTCTGCCTGTGTTCACGTGTTTAGACCCTGCATTCTGACCTTGCCAAGCCCAGTGTATTTGTACCTCTGCCTTTTTGGATCCAACTATATATCATTGTATTGAAAAGCATATTGTCTGTTAAATTCTCATATTCTATCTACGGAGTCCTATCATTACACTGTGACCCTCAAACCACAATTCGTACCATACCATGTAACCAAAACGCCACTAAATTAACTAAATCCCAATGACAAAGGCACCTGCAGAGGTTGCATTAGCTTGATTGCCAATTTGCAAAACATAATATGTCAGCCATAAAAGAGCCACATTCTGCCCGGATTACAAGCGCATGTTTGCATAAGCTGAGAGTGCGGGAGCTAGCGTGACCTGCCTGCAGTCCTGACCTGTCTACAATTCTGGCGCATTATAAACCGCAAAATAATGCAACGAAGGCCCAGTACATTTGCGCAGCTGAAGACATGCATAATGAATGAATGGTGGAAAATTTTGCTGGCTAAACTGAACCAACTGGTGTCTTCAGTGCCCAAATGCTTAATAAGTATTATTAAAAGAAAAATTGAGGTTATACAGTGGTAAACAGTCCACTTATAGTGTGTTGCTGTCACCAGATTTAAAATTAATGTATATTGTCTAAGGAAAATGTTATTCACAAAGAAAAACATAAACTAATGTGTTAATGTGATTTCCAAATAGTACAGGGTTAATCAAATGACTCTTGTTTGTGTTTTTGCATTTTTCAAACTGTCCCAACTTTTCCGGAATTGGGGTTGTAGTACTGAAAAACTGTTTAAATACCATTAAGTGTAGAAAAGGTGCAGACCTATTTAAACTGTTATTTAAACAGTTTTTAACTGTTAAACATAATGGGGGATCTGTAATATTTTGAAGGGCATTCACTTTTAGGCCAAGTTTCCATCTTAGTTAAATGCTCTCAATTTGTCATTTGCCTCACTGTAGACTGATTGAGCTCAAATATTTTGAAGAGGTTATAGCCATCTCCAGAAAGATGCGCTCTCACTACACTCATCCTGATGTCTTCTCAGATCTCCAGTCCACTTGGAATGGTGTGTTTTGCAGTCACCTATACAGGTTTTTAATCTCAGATTCCATCCTGACCAAACAATTTCCTAGAGATTTCACATTTCATTAATTAATTTGCTACCCAATTATTTACTCACCTTATTTTAATTATTACTTATTTTTGCGCCTGCACTAATTAATTTTTTTGTCTACTACACGCATGATTTCCTCTGAACAAAAATATGTAATTTGTAAATATAAAACTGTTATGTCACAAGCCACTGATTGTGTTTAAGTTTTCATTATGACATTTTAATTTAATCTATAATTACACAAGTGCTTCACATACTTTCAAGTTGCACTGTACTGTATATGCTAAGAATTTTCACTTATTTTGTCCACTATCTGTATATTACATCTTGTAGGGCAGGGGTCCTAAAGCTACTGATTATATTTGAATTACATTTGATATTCAAATAATATATTTTCAAATGATAAATCTTATTAGATATATATATTTTTTAATTATATTAAAATTATTATATTAAAAAATCAGGAAAAACAAGACTTAATTAAATGGCAAAAAGCTACATTTTAGGAAAATTAAGGACTAAAATTAGGACTGACTGTTGCAGGTTTGTGCTCACCTGTTCTACCTTGTACATGTTAACATACTCATAGCCAACCAGATTGGTCTAACATTGTTCATTGTACTGCTGCATCTACCAAGTCAATATTGAGTGTGTCTGAGAGCCCTTAATGCTTTTCGAGTTTACATTAACCCTTTAATGTTCGACTCAACCATTTGGTAGAGCACACAATGGGTTTTTTCGCAGCGAGGACATTAAAGAGTTAATGCAGCAGATGTTGTTGATGAAATATGCACAATGAGAGCCACCAGGCACGGTCGGCAAGGGCAGATTATGTGGGGCAAAGGGAATGCTACCCAAATACACTGTGTACTTAATTAAATAAAAGGATGGGCTATACTTAACCTTTTTTAGGTTAGGTTGAGAACTGACTCTTTGCAATGGCGACCAGGCCCAAAAATAATTAAAGGACAGTGCAAAGATGACACAATGTTTTAGAAACAATACCCAAAAATTTTCTAAATACTAAAAGGTAGCTATATACAATTAAAAGACAGTCAAAAATACACCATGGTGTAGAACATACACAACATTTACACCGGAAGCGGACCATGTTATATAAATAATAAAGGTTTATGTATTTGCCAATCAACATAATTACGAATGCAGATGTTCTAGTTAAAAAAGTTGTACAGTTATACAGAGCTGTATCGAAGTAAACTACACTTTTCAATTGATAGAGTAGCCACATTTCAGAAAAAATATAAAGAATAGCCGCAATCGTATTCAAACGGCCAACCTCCAGATTCAGAATATGTCACACTACTGACAAGCTACAGCAGAAGGTGTTGAGTTGAGCGGATTGATCCAAGAATAACATTTTGCAAGTACACATGTTAATTGACTTCTCAGGTCTTTGCATGGGCTAATCATTGCAATTATGGAATTGCTGGTTGTCAAAATTAAGACGTCTTTCACCGAAGTTTGGGCAAGAAATGTATAGAGCCAGAGAAAAGAGATACATATGAATGAATACACAAACAAATAGACAGAGACAGTTCCATTGTCTCCCAACTGACAATGGACAAATGAAAAGTTTCTAAATATAAAACTAATACTATAAAATGCAGTTAACAGTGAAAAAAAAACACCACAAATCTCTCACGTGCCACACATTTTTGGGCTAGTTTATTCCTTCCACACCCGTTTTTGTTTCAAGTTTGGTTCTAATAACTCATTATGTAATGATCCTTAGCACCTGTTTGTTCTCTTTGTTTCAAAATACATTGTCCTATACCTACAAGGCAATCAGGCTTTTACCTGAACTATTACATAAAATGTTACATTTTTAAACGAAATACAAATAATTCTCTGTAAAATTGTATTTTTGGGCAAATTAATTATTAGAAATTAAATAATTGCTATTTTCTACTGACACACTAATGCAGAAGACAACAAACAAACATTTATGAATGGATTCAGGTAACAAAAATCTAGTTTACATAGGATGTTTGCACAGTACTCACCTAAATATATATATATATATATATATATATACACTCACCTAAAGGATTATTAGGAACACCCATTCAATTTCTCCTTAATGCAATGATCTACATGGCAGTTGCTTCAATGCATTTAGGGGTGTGGTCCTGGTCAAGACAATCTCCTGAACTCCAAACTCAATGTCAGAATGGGAAAGAAAGGTGATTTAAGCTATTTTGAGCGTGGCATGGTTGTTGGTGCCAGACGGGCCGGTCTGAGTATTTCACAATCTGCTCAATTACTGGGATTATTACGCACAACCATTTTTAGGGTTTGCAAAGAATGGTGTGAAAATGGAAAATCTTCCAGTATGCGGTAGTCCTGTGGGCAAAAATGCCTTGTTGATGCTAGAGGTCAGAGGAGAATGGGCCGACTGCTTCAAGCTGATAGAAGGGCAACTTTGCCTGAAATAAACACTTGTTACAACCAAGGTATGCAGCAAAGCATTTGTGAAGCCACAACACGCACAACCTTGAGGCAGATGGGCTACAACAGCAAAAGACCCCACCGGGTACCACTCATCTCTACCAAAAATAGGAAAAACAGGCTACAATTTGCAAGAGCGCACCAAAATTGGACAGTTGAAGACTGGAAAAATGTTGCCTGGTCTGATGAGTCTCGATTTCTGTTGAGACATTCAGATGGTAGAGTCAGAATTTGGCGTAAACAGAATGAGAACATGGATCCATCATGCCTTGTTACCACTGTGCAGGCTGGTGGTGGTGGTGTAATGGTTTGGGGGATGTTTTCTTGGCACACTTTAG
>JACXGM010009644.1:0-13845 GCA_016801145.1 Umbra pygmaea | reverse complement strand
GTAAATGCCACGCCCTACCTGAGCATCGTTTCTGACCATGTCCATCCCTTTATGGCCACCATGTACCCATCCTCTGATGGCTACTTCCAGCAGGATAATGCACCATGTCACAAAGCTCGAATCATTTCAAATTGGTTTCTTGAACATGACAATGAGTTCACTGTACTAAAATGGCCCGCACCGTCACCAGATCTCAACCCAATAGAGCATCTTTGGGATGTGGTGGAACGGGAGCTTCGTGCCCTGGATGTGCATCCCACAAATCTCCATCAAATGCAAGATGCTATCCTAACAATATGGGCCAACATTTCTAAAAAATGCTTTCAGCACCTTGTTGAATCAATGCCATGTAGAATTGGGCAGTTCTGACAGCAAAAGGGGGTCAAACACAGTATTAGTATGGTGTTCCTAATAATCCTTTAGGTGAGTGTATATATATGAGACAGGTGCTTAGCAAGTACAGTGTTCGGAAAGTAGCTTGAACAGTTTTTCATTAAAAGCATTAGGTGTGATTAGAGTATCCAACTTCACATTTGTAGTTCATTCTAGTCATTGGCTGCAGAGAACTGAAAGGAAGGACAGCCAAAGGTGATGACCTCAGTGGCCATTGAAATAGAGAGCAATTCTAGGTAGGTTATGCTATAGTAACGAGTGAGCTACGGTTAAGCAGGGGTTTGCCTAGCAAGGAATTGTAGCTAGGCTGATACCAGTAGGTCTGGTGACATGTATGCAGAAATTGGAAATCTATGTGTGCCTAAAGGTCACAATAATTAATATTAAATGGTATGTTGGTAAACAGAGTGGATAGCAGTGTGATAGAATACATCTACTTTTACAGCATGATTAAAAGTGGCCTTGTTGAAAAATTAATGCCACAATATCAAGTATATTAAAATCACTTAAGCCTATATATCATTTGTATAATTGTGTCAAAAATCAAATTAATTTGACACTTTAATTGTTCTATAGCAGACTTTATATTTTGTTGAGTAACAGTACCCTCTACTGGACATATTAGGGACAACACTAAACATAGGCACAACACATGCATGTTAAAGTCGATTTTTAAATACTATTGGAAATAATTATTTTTTTAAGGAAAAACATTTAAATACACTTTTAGAAACATTTTGTCAGTCCTACCCTACCATTGATAGAAACAAACAGTTGAATGTTGATTGCAAATAGGCCTGCCTGTTGCAATGATATCAGAATGTTTTAATAGATGTGGACAGATGGACAATTATCATTATCATATGGTAAAATGTAGGCCATTGAAAGGCATGCTCCACACCTACCTCTGGGAAACTATTTTTTTAAGAATAATCTCCATAAAACAATCCCTATTTACACACTGTAAAACACATTCTGGGATTATATAACTTTATTAACACAAATATATACTTAATAGAACATAATGTGAGTGGCTTCGATGATTTGTTTTATTTTTTCACAAAAAACTATATGAGTATAACCAATGAGAGAGAATATTGAGTGATTTCATTCAAGTAATTCAGGAAATGTTGATAATACTTTTTCTCTCAAGATCGTAAGCCATCATTGTCCCCATTTTTGAGGATTGTGGGTAAATAACTATTATTATTTTTCAGGTTTTTCATCTTGTATGCCTGTGTTAGTGTTAATATAATGAATTGTATTTCTTCATTAGTATTAAGCAATTTGACACAAGGTGTTGATTGTAATGAATGGACATCAATATTGTCAAAAAATTATGTTCAATGGTCAGACTAACCTAAAGAGATTTTGGATTGGTTAATTACTGTATGTTCAATAGTACAATAGTGTGTTAGGGCATATGGTTAATCCATTAAACAACTTTCAACATGTGTAAAGTACTAAAACTGTATTTTGGGTTTACTAAATGTAGGTGAGTTCAACTCATCTGCTATCAAATTATCAGTCATTTTAACAGATTGTTATGGATATTATTAATTCCCTGGACTCTTCTTGATCCCTTGAAATAAATGACATCTACTGCATAATATTAAGATGAATAGATTAACTACATTCCAATAACCGTGATAAAGAAAACGGTTGTCATGACAGTTGGAATAGGGATAAAAGAGGTATGCATTACATACATGTGACAGGTGGCAGCTTTGTTACACTGTATTTACAAATGTATATTAAATAGACTGTGATAAAGTTACACTTATGTGATTTGTTGGAACCTTTGAACTAAATTGTTAGGCCTACCTGGCGTCAGTATAGGAGACATCCAGCCAGTCACCGACGTCATTCCTTATGGACGGAGAGTTGGGATAGGGCATCCTCCCCAGCATTCCGCCAGGATACCACTGCTCCCGATTTGCCCGCTCTCTGCACACGGGTCCCCCGCCCCTCTCATATTCATAGGGGTTACAAATAAACGCAGTGTCCTGCTCCGCACTGTATGGATACATACTCTGCCTCGAGGGTCCATATTGTATGTTGCCATTGTCATTATACCTGTACTGAATTCCCCATGACGTTCCGGCAGTGTCATTACTGACCGCTTCAGATTTTATTTTGACACTATACTGTTGCTGTAAGTAGTCGGCATATTTGTCCTCCATGCTCTCTTCAGTTTCGTCGACATGTGTTGAGGGTTTGTAGAACACACTAGATGAGTTTCTCTCTGTATCGATTTGACTGAACTGTGCTAATTGAGCTGGCAACAGATGGTCAATATGACACGACTCAGATTGATCTCTTGTATTCAAACAATCATCCGATTCTTTTGAAGTCGAGAGTTCACTTTTTTCATTCAGTCTATATTCCGGTCCATCTTTGGATTGATGTCCCGAGCTACGGTGGTGAATGGTGTCCACTGCTGTAAGATCATTTGCGGGCGAAGTTTTATACATCTCAATGGGTTGTTTATCACTTTCTATGGATCTGGCATTGCGCTCACTAGTGCATGTATACTCTGTTATAGAGACGTCTTCACAAGCTCCCGAACAATTCAATAAAGGCACGTCAAACAAATAGTTTCTTTGACTTTGTTCATTTACGCTAGATGGTGCGTTAGATCCCAGTTCACTCACTTCATTCGTGTCCATGGTCAATCCTAGCGACACAGAGACTGCTTTACAGAGCTCCCTTGCGGTTTCTGAAATGGTGGTGCAAGCAGAATCCGAGCAATTGTTCGTCGGCACACAAGCGTCAGTTTTAGGGCTTAACTCCTTTCCGCGATGGGTCACAGCTGGTTCTTCTTTGTGCGGTCCAGAGCTACAGTATCCGTATCCAATCGCGTTTGCATCCTCTGATTCGTTCACAGAGAAAAACTCGCCTTTTTTCCCTTTTGAGCTTTGTGGTAAATGGATACGACTTGCCTCCACTTCGAGTGTTCTGGTAAAACCAACGTTGTCTCTCACTTGAGTATCACAAACCGTCCCTGGCCATAGTTCTTTTCGGGGTGATTGACGGTTAATTTGGCGCATCTCCCAGGGGTGTTTATTCTGCAAGAAACTGTACTTAGAACTGGAGATATCCAAGCATTCTGCGACAGTATTGTTCGGAAGTGTCGCTCGCACGTTGTGGAAAACGTTTTGATAAGGTCCGCGAAAAACTATGTTTGGAGAGTCACAAACTCCTGATCCAACTGGAATCTCCATTGTGCAAAAAAAAAATGCGTTCACAGTGCATTGACAGTTAAAAATGTACAGTGAACACGCGTAATTCCCTTTTTAAACAATGTGTCAACTATGAGTCTAGTCTTAAAATAATAGCATAGTGCGTACTTCAAATGTAAACGGCAACACGTCTATAGGCTAGATCGCAATTTTATAAAAGCTCATATAGCAACAAAACAGTAGTGTAAGCAGTTAACAATCCATATACATATATAGAAAGAAGACATGAATATACACTATCCTACATCACGTCAAATTAGCGCTCACCACACAAACCCACGAAATGAAAACGTGTCCTGCATAAAGATCATGTCGATGGAACTATACTCGCGTTTCACTCTGGAGTGCGCAATGATAAGATTCGGCAATGCTGGGTAAGCGTCCAATCAAGCAAATACGTAGCGGGAAAAGGGTTGCCTAGTTCAACCATGAACTCCTCTTCTGTATTCGATAAGGCTAACTTTTATTATCCATGTTAAAAGTTAAAGCTACATCGAGTGAAGCACTAACAAAATGGAACTCCCCATAGAGAAGCTGGATGCTTGTTTGAAAATGTATGGCTGCAAGTTTGCGATGGGACAAAGTTCGCATCCAAAGTCCTTGAGCGCCGTTTTGCCGTCAGTCTGTGGTTGGCATCATTTCTCACATTCCTTGGATTAAGGCCAGTACGGAAAGTAATTCAAAATATACCGATACAAGTAGGCTAGACAGTCCAACGTATTTCAGTATGAATACTACGTATTCTAGTTATACAAACACTTACCGAGATATGGTTGAAATGAATTGGGGCCAGTAAATAGCCTATCCAGTAAGAGATGGAAGGCTGAGTGTCCAAGACATGCAGATGCAAACAGAAATTTTGAGACAGATAGACACCTTAATTCGCTCTTCTTATTTGAAGTTGAAGTTTTTCCTTCAACACCAAAAATACTGGCCAATATTTGTCTATCCTAAACAATGATTCCTTGTCAATATTGTTAATACTAACTGACTCGTAAAAACATTTGGATTATGTAATTTAATCAATCTAATATAATACAAATGTAATGTACATTTAATCGAATAAGCTATTTATTGGAACCTAAAAATATTAAGTCAGAGAAATTAATATTCAAATTTGTCATTATCGATGCATTTCAGGATGATTTGTTTGGGTTACAAATGATACTCCCTATGCCCAAAAACCACACGAATACCGCATGGGAATTATAAACCTCTCTAAATCTAAAATACTTCCACAACTAATGTCTAATCATATTAATTTACTCTGAGCTTTCTATTACCACACATGATTACAACATCAACCATATTCTACACACACAGATCTAATGAAAGACAACCTTGAAACAGCACGATACCTAAGAGTAGTTCTGAAGGCTGTCTGCAGGTTTAGCAAGGCCATCCCACCCCATGTGCTAGGTTAAAAATCAGTGTTTTGCTTTGTATGATTATTTCAATTTAAAAACAAAACTTCTTATTAAGAACAAACAAAATGTGTATGTCATTTGCACGTCAACGCTGCTTTAATAATCAGTTTAAGTGAAAAGGGGTTCTTTGATTATGATTTGTCTGGAGTTTAGACAACCCACCTATTTTTACCTGCATTCACATTAAATGACCTGCTGGTCATGTGAATATGTAAATGCATAAAACAAATATATTTATGAATAATTTTATCTTAAATAGTAAAGAACACTTACAGTATATTCACCACCTGTCACAGCTTGAGATATCCCAGCTCTCTAGGCTTCTTTCTTGGTTCCAACAGGTTACCTGTTAAAAATATATATAGTCCTCTGCTTTGTTGAATGAGAGGTAAGAACAGGCAGTTATATTTGTGCAAAAGATAAAAGCTGCAGGAAATAAATGGATAGGGAGTACTGATAAAAGTAATTGAATCAAATGCCTTATTCTGGTTCACAATTGGCATAAACTTCAATTTCATGTCTGATTAGAAATTTTAGGGATGTTTTCAACAAATTGAATTTCAACAAAAAATATCACAATTTCACTGAGTTTAGTATAAATTTAGTCAGAAAAAATTGAGTCCCATGATTGACAACTTTCTGCAATCCTATTAGTTTCATAAGGAATTATTTAATTCCATTACATTTTTTGTGTTGAAATTATGTCTGTAAACAATGATTCAATCATTTTAACCTCATGTTTTCCTGCAAAGATCATTAAATTGTCCATGACCTAGACCCCAACTTGGGTTAACAATTTTTTATATAGTATATAAAGGTCAATTGTAAAAACAACAATTTGGAACATAAATAAAAGACTGGTAATCAAAGCAATCTCAAATGTCCTGCAAGTCCAAGGAAGACTACTTCTCCACATAATAGGATGTTATAACAGACATATCAGAAACCATAGAAATGGAATTGATAGAAAGGACATTTCAATTCAAATCAATGTAGCAGAATGTTCAGAGTGGCAGGCGTTTTTGTACCATTCCATTGCATAGATCTAGCGGCCTACTTCCGCATTAAACCCGACTAACAACAATCGCCATTTTGTTGAGTACTAATCGAATGACTACTCCAAGCAGTTCAACGGCCTTTCTATTTATTATATTTCTATGTTAGAAAAACTCCACAGGAGGTAGGCACAGATATCACAACTACCATTTGAAGAAATATTTTTCTTGGCTACTACTAGCAAATGAACACTTAAAAAAAGAGTATGGCCAGATTACAGTTTGTTAAAAAGTACCCGGAGCCAAAGTATAAAAAGTTAGTGTGGAGATATTAGACAAAGATTAACATGTACAGTTGAAGTCAGAAGTTCACATACACCTTAGCCAAAGATATTGAATCTCAGTTGTCCACAATTCCTGGCATTCAATCCAAGTTAAAATTCATTGTCGTACTAGGTCAGTTAGGATCACCATTTTATTTGAAGAATCTGAAATGTCAGACAGAATAATAGCAGAGAGAATGATTTATGTAAGCTATTTATTCCTTTCATTATATTCAGACATGTATGTTCACTCAGTTAGTATTTACTGAGGGTCAAATGTTTTCGGTAGTCTTCCAAAAGCTTCCCACAATAAAATGGGTGAAGTTTGACATTTCCCCTGATGGAACTGTTGTAACTCCTTGCTCACACGCTTTTTCAATTCCGGCCACAAATTGTTTTATAGGATTGAGAAAAATATGCCATGATAGTCAGTTGTTTCGAACCTCACTATGGCTTTTCCGACTTTGCCCGGAGCTCCGGTATAAGGCAGCGCAAATTGGCATAGCGCTGTTCAGTTTTCGGGATAGATAAGTCGGATTATCTACCTTGCCACGTCACTCTCCAGCGACCACCTGCTTACAGATCAGGTGCCGCTAAATTCAATAACGGAAGTATAGTTGGTGAGCTTAATCACCTCGTACATGATCTGGCTAAAGGCTTCCATGGAATAGCAGTGTGAAAATAATCAACTGGCTCAGTGACATGTGGTTGTATGAACCATGTGAATGCCCCTAACCATCTTGCATCTGTCAGGGGGTGGGTGTGGAGCTGTCGAATTACCAGGGTTAGTGGGGACAATTTAGACAAGAACAATTGAAAGAGTTGAAAATGAAAAAATCAATAATGTAAAAAAAAGGATTGAGGTCGGGGCTTTACTTTTTGTCTTTAAGCCATTTTGGCACATCTTTGAAAGTATGCTTAGCAAAGTCAGCAGTAGCAATGGGCAGGACCAAACGTGCGTCTTGACCACCCAATCAAAAGTTAAGAGAAGTTAGTAAAAATAGCACAGAAAATAAATACCAGTATTGTTTCTAACATCTGATTGGGTGGGCAGGATACAACCCGCCTCCAAAAGTTGTCAGGCTGTCAGTAAAGTCAGGCTGTTTTGAGTCTTTCCAGTGCCACAAGGGTGCTAAGCCATAGAAATAGAATAAGCATCGGACAGCCATTCCAATTCAAATCAGTGTAGCAGAACCAAGGGGGTAGGCTTAGACACGGAAGTTGAAGCAACCATGGGCTGAGCAGCCAGCGGTGGAACTGCACCCTCTGCAGCCCAAAAATACCTTTTCCCATAGACTTTCATGGTGAAAGAAACATCTATATTTCAGCTGATTTTTTTTTGGGGGTACATCAACTTACCAGCCCGAACCCTTCACTAGTAGCCGAATCAAGAGTTATTAAACTAGGCATGATGTGCAGTGTTGCTACCGGTTGCTACGACAACACAAACAAACTATTGATAGTGCGCATGTCCGTTGGGCTGCACAATGAGGAAGATCAAGTATTTTGGACAGCCTGATCTCTCAGAAATCCGTGAAACTGCCACGGAGTCTGAACTTCAGAATCCGTGGCAGTTTCACGGAATGGGACCAAAATCTGTGGCAGTTTCACGGAAAAGTCTGCGATGGCTGCACAGTGAGACCTTGCTGTTTACTCGATCTAAGCCTTACCCAAACCCTTACCATAACCTTAACTACTCAGAAACCTTGGTGTTAATTCGATCTAAGCCTTACCCAAAACCTTACACTAAACTTAACCACTCAGACACCTTGCTGTAAATTCGATGTAAGCCTTATCCAAAACCTTACCCTAAACTTAGAAGTATATCCAATTCATCAAAAATTTGCTAAAATATTTTGTTCCGATGCTTTTCATTGACTCTCTATGGGCTTCTCTGTTGACTGTATGCCTCCACGTCTCCCCGATTGCCTGCAAGCTTCTCCTGGATTATGGTATATGGTAATTAATCTACTGTGCGACAGAAAGTTGTGTTGGGTATGACACAATCGTTAGCCTATTTTTACAAAAACGGCTTCTACGTTGGGGCTATAACTTGAGATACAAGGTAATAGAGCCTTTTGTACATTGTTGTGTTTCTTTATAAATATATAATAGAAAAAAAGAGTCTTTAAACACTTCAGATGTACATTTATTCACTGTCAAAATGACCCTAAAATGAATGGGGGTCTATGGAATGCTAACACAAAGTGGTGCCTTGGTAGCCTCGGAATCTTCCCATGGGTGCTTTAACTTCTGCATGCCGGCTTATGCTGCATTCGATTATCTTTCCGAGAACTCAGAGGAGACCTAGCAGGACACCGATTTGAAACAAGTCTTCATTCAATATTTCACTCACAACAAGACCAATTCCCATACCCACAGGCAGTGATACGGATGCAGTAACATATTGCAGTAATACAGTGATTGAAATCGTAATTTAAACAACCAAAGTGGTCCAAAAATGATGACAATAATTAATGTTTTCAAGTCACAGGGCGCAGCCATCCTGCTCGGTCTCCTCTGAGTTCTTCGAGTGGGAAAGTCGTGACCATTTTTCTATGACAACTTCCGGTTGTACAATGGCACAGTGTTACAACGCACAAGTTGAATAATTTGAACATATGCAACACACCGATCGTACCACATCGCAAGTCCACAAGGCAAACGCATACTTGCGGATTGCTCCATTGACAATGAATGACTTCCGGCGCAATGTAACGCATTTGGCATTTCCATTGGACATCGCACCTATAGGGGGGCATATGGTGCGCGTTGCTAGGCAACGTCCTCTCTTTCTACTTCGGAAATATAATCAAACGCAGCATTAGAATCAAAGCCGTAGACAGCAGATTAATATCAAAGAAAAGTCACACATTGGTAAAAGTCGTACTTTGATTGGCCTTCACACAGTGGAAAGGCGGGCTCAATTTGAAATAGATTTAAAAAATCAAAGTTAGTTTAGTAAGTACTAGGTTTCTTCTAGGAGTTTCACCCTGAAATTGGAAATAATAAACATCACCAACGATAAGGAAAACAGTTAGATGGTGGAAATTAGAAAGTGCCGCATCTTCAAATCGAAGTGGCGGGGAAAAGGAGAAGCCAGCGCTATAAACAGAGGCTAATTTAGGCTGCTTTGCCAACGTTGGCTGCCTGGACCGTCGACCGCCTAGGCCGCTCAGCCCAGCTGCAGCAAAGGCACCTGTACAATGGTCTTGCCACCTGGTGACTACAGTCACGGAGACTGGAATTAGAGCATCATTTATATAGCCTTGAAAGTGCCTGATGACAACTTAGGTGACGATGTGTCCGGTAAGAAAAGTCAGTCGCATCGGTTTTGTATTAGGCTATTATGTTATTTGCACGCTTTTGGAAATGGGTGGAAAGGAATTGCATTATTTTCTTGATTGGCTTTGTTACCTAATCTATTGCATGATTTAAGTTATGTGGTGTGATTAAATTTGAAATGTTTGGTTTATAATATAATCTAATTTATTAAAGATTTATGGTAGAATATGTGCTTTTCATTACATTGATTTTGAGCAGTTGAGTAGGTAGTGACGTGAGCTATCACAATGGAAATTAGCAACTTTCTTCTTCTCATGTGATGGTAGGCTGTGTAGTGTTAACAAAACGTATTTGTTGAACAGGGTATTATTAATTAACAATGCTGTACTATAGCAGTAAATTAATTTTTTTTATTGTGGCAAGACAGCCGTCTGGCTGCAATTTAATGCATTGTGTAATTGTAAGCTACAATTGATTAATATTCATTACATACTGTACTCTAAACGTGTGTGTGTGTGTGTGACCATCACAATAGTACATTATTAGATACAAACCTTTGGCTTGCACTTGTCCACCTTGGGAGCATAAGCAAAATCCTTAACGCGTCATTAAATGCCACCTGGAGCTTTTTCTTTTTAGCTTTAGTATATTTACACCACAGGTGGGCTGTATAAAGAGAAGTACAGTATGCCCTGAAAAGAGCTATTTTAACATCATCTGTAGTACACATATGAAATTTACGAGCCAGCATATTAGCCTGCCCATATAACTTACAGCACTGGCGCTGCACATCATCGTCATCACATAAATCATTTCTAATGATGTGTTGTGACATGGGTAAGTCAAAAGGTCAAGCAGCATAACAGATTTATATTATTTTTTAAACTTTTTAAAATGTTTAAAAAATCAAAGGGTGTTTTTTTAAAATAAGCTTTGTGTTATGTGTAGGGCAGTTAGCTCAGTTCACCAGATGTGTTTTGACATGGGTAGATCAAAATTTCAAGCCGCATAATAGATTTTTTGAATGTGTTGAATATCCAACGTCTAATATGAAACCAACTTTACTAAAGTAATGAAGTGACCCGAGTATTTATCTTTATTTACTACATTTAAAACTTGGTAATCTAAGTAGAAAAAATTGAAAATTTAGCTTTAAGTCCTCTTTGTTTTTGACGATCATTACCACACATTTTTTATATTAAATTTAATATCACACTGCACACCATAACTTGAAGTCTTTGAAGGGGAGCTTACCAATATATTTCTGGAAGACTACTGGAAGGATCACTTACTCAATTTAACAAACAATGAGGCTGCAACTGTATTGATGCAGTTGACTATTAGGCTAATTAGGAACTGTTTGTTTTTTATTTCTGGGGGCTACCGGAGGAGTTTTGGGATCTTTAGTCAAAATAGACTTGACCCTCACTTCGCCAGCAATACATTTTTCTATGACCCTCCAAAATGATTGGGAAAAGAGTCATGACCCTTCCCAACAATTTCTTGATGCCTTCTGTACTGTTTGCACTTGGCAAAGATATACAGATAGCCACTGGTTTTTTATTAATCATGACTTAACCTCTGCTTTCTCATCTTACACATCACAGTCCACCAAAATATTGGTGATTTCAGTAGATTCACTCACTAACATTGTTGTGGAAACGCAATGAGCATGGAAACTAAATGCACACTTACCCGTCGTCCAATATAATCCACTGCTTGCCTGTTTGTCTATATTAAAACTAGTATTCCATATTCTGGATTCAGTATGCAGTACCGGAACCATGCTTTTTTGATTGTCTGTCTCTTGAAAAATGATGCAAACAGTTCAAAGGCAAAATCCATATCCAAGACAAGACACCACATGGCTTGTCTTCATAGGGTGCCAGCAACTCCTCCAACACTCTCTGGAATCTGCAAAATTTTGGAGTGTCAATAAAAACAACTTGACAGATTTTTGTTGGGTCAGACCAGGCGCGTCACCAGACCCGGGCTTTTTTTGTCAGCTCCGAGTGTTTTGCAAGCTGACAAACACAGCGACAGAATCAACCTTTGCAAGGCGAGCCAACAGTGCTTTGTGAATGTAGACTCCTCATGCGCTATTTCAATTGCTTGCTAGCAGGAGAGATTGTTTGTTTTTTTGTAAGTCATTATGTTAGCCTTGTACTAAAAGAACATGTGTGCCAGAGCCAGACATGTCAACAGATGTTGGTCCAACCAGAAACATCGGGCACGATTCATGAGCTTCAAACTAATATTAATTATAACCCTTCACAGTCTTCCGATGTTCTAGAGCGTCAAGCGTGATTATCTTGCGAACCGTACTTGCTTGATACCATTGCAAAGAGGAAGATCAGAGGCTAATCCCTGTGGGTTAAACACAACCGGAGCTATGGTGCCTCAAACTCGGTCATGTTTGTTGGCATTCAGGAAGTAAAAAATAGCTGGGTTTTCAAAAACGTATAGAAATATAGTAAGAAAGAGGTGCAGCATTTTGATAATGACTTGTTTGTATGGCCTCCAAACTTTGCACACTGGTCCAGGAGCCCTGGGGGCTTGACAGTATGAATTGAAAAGCCTTATTCATCATGGTTTTGCATGCGTTTACACATAAAAACAACAAAATATACATATGTTCTTTAGTTTTTTTGGGATAAATATTTAATAAAAAATAAAATTCAATGACCCAGGATGTTGGATTTCATTCATCCATGTTGCAGCCATGGGTCTTCCAGAGGCCAAAAGGTCAACTTGGTGCCAGGCGGACCTAAAACCCCTTAGACCTTGAAGGTTGATGTGAGCAGAACTGCTAGCGTTAATGAGGAGTCTGCAGCTACAGTACCAACCTCAATGTTACCTTAGACAATGACACTAACGTCAACAATATGTGAATAACGAAACACATGTATGGCCTGATTGTTGGTCAAGGGACACACACAACTTCTTTCAATAAATACATTTATGTTGTTATAAATTAACAATACATGTTTGTTGTACCAGCAATATCTCCAAGTTTTGTTTTTCACTCTAGAAATCTCAAATGTCAATGATTTGCCAATGCAAGAGAGTACCGGCACCTTTTTTTTCTCACGTCAAGCCCTGGTCGTCCATATCCATCAATAAATCTTAACAGGAACAGTGTTGTTGAAGTTGGAACTAGTAGGCAGTTTCGAATTTCATTTTTAAAATCAAAGAACTTTGTATATTCTTCTAGAGGACAAGCAAGAGAAAAAGTTTTGTCCTGTTTTCCCGGACTCAGCCACACTGTAGCCCGGTGTATCCGACGTTGTACACAGTGGTCTGCTTATGGTTAGGGACCATTAATAATTTACAGGTCTCAATTTAATTATTTTATATAATGCCCACATTTAAACAAATTTATCCCCCAACACTTTCCCTGGCTGGCACAGATAATGCACAACTAAAATAGTCCTTTGAATAATAACACCTTTTGTAGGTAATCCCACAAAATGATTTACAGGTAAATTGAACACTTTTTATATTTTGAATACATTGTAGATATATTTCAATGAAGTTAAATCTATATATTTGTATTTAATGCACAATTTGAAAAGCATTAAGAAAAATGTATATAGTACATTTGCATAATAGGATTAATATTATGCTGGGAGCAACTTTATCTGTAATCTAGTAACTTCTGAAATTTAAGTGTAAACTCTAGACATTTTCTTCCCTTCATGATTAATTTGCCTAAACCTGGCAATGGTCCTAAAAAAAAATTTGTGTTAGCAATTTTGTGTTGTAAAAATACTTTTTTAGAAGGGCGAGTTACCCCACTGGGGCAAGGGCAGTTTATTGAACAATTCAATTGTGATTTTGTTGAATGACTTAGAAACCTGAAAAAACTTTCAAATTGTTCACAGAGGACACCACCTGTTGAACGGCCTTTGCAATTTCCCCAAAAAGTTTAGATTTTTTTAAATAAACATTTAAAGATTTAAATATTAAAAATAATATAAACTTTTTGTAACGATTCCCAGTTCCCCTTCCCTGGACACTGTCACTTCCCTATTCCATCCCGCTCAGAACTACAATTCCCATACATCAGTTCTACTTCCTGTGGACTACAGCTTCCCTAGTCATACTTCCTCAGAACTACAGTTCCCATACCCGGACTCAATTATCATGATTCACCACACCTGCTCACTCCATTTTGTAT
>JACXGM010009643.1:0-27310 GCA_016801145.1 Umbra pygmaea | reverse complement strand
CTACATAGAATATGAAATTGGTATCTGATGCTATTTACGCTAGAATCAATCATAAAAAACTAAATATATAGCCTATATTTTTGGATCATCTGCCCATCGCTATTGGGTGTGTAGTGGACAGGTTTGCCAGACAAAATTAACAATTTGAAACGGCGCAATTATAGACTATTGTCTTAACTCAGTAGTAATTTCCACGTCGTTTGCTCTAGATGTAATTTGCGTGTGAAAAAGGGAGTCAGTCCGACGTGGTATTTCTAGCTACTGGAAATGATGTTATGCTCTATTATATTTTGCATGTACATTGAAATTCAGAGGTTGATTTGAGCCCAACCACAGTGTGGATTAGCCCCACCATAGTTATGCCAAATAAAATACTCTGGCGCCGCCACTGCATGTATCATATGAAGGATGAATCTCTGTGCAAACCCGAAATGGCATCTAGAATCGCCGTGCCATGTCAAAAAGAATTTCTCTGTATGGGATGATGTATGTTATTCGATGCACATGATAAATAAACTTGACTTGACTTGACTTGAACAGTGAAATGCTAACAGTGAAATGCTAACAGTGAAATGCTAACAGTGAAATGCTAACAGTGAAATGCTAACAGTGAAATGCTAACAGTGAAATGCTAACAGTGAAATGCTTCTCCTTTTGTTTCCTAACATTGAATTAAACCCACAGACGCAAATGAGTCCAACTACAGTTATCGATTATTACCACCCACGAACACCAACTACAGGGACCCCAACTACAGGTACAGGTTGTTAAAGATGGAGGTGGTAGAATGCTGGCAAACACCTCACCTGAACATCATCATCAAAGAGGAGGTAGAGGAGGAGGAGGAAGACGAGTGTGCTTTTATGGTCAAGGTGGGGGGGGAGGCCCACCAGGGCAACGTTCATGTATTGAAAGAGGAAGAAGACGAATATGACGACGACGAGGAGCCTTGTGCTGTTGTGGTCAAACAAGAGGAAGAGGAGGAAGCTATTGGCGGTTTTAGTTTCCTTGGTGAGTGCAAATAATTGGTCCATCCTAAATGTCTGTTCTAAGTATAGAGAGAAACAGCATGACATGTTGGCACATTTCCCACTATACACTATTCCCACAGAGCTCTATGACACCCCCTATTCCCACGGAGCCCTAAGACATACCCTATTCACACAGAGCCCTAAGACACACCCTATTCCCACAGAGCCCTAAGACATACCCTATTCCCACAGAGCCCTAAGACATACCCTATTCCCACAGAGCCCTAAGACATACCCTATTCCCACAGAGCCCTAAGACATACCCTATTCCCACAGAGCCCTAAGACATACCCTATTCCCACAGAGCCCTAAGACATACCCTATTCCCACAGAGCCCTAAGACATACCCTATTACCACAGAGCCCTAAGACATACCCTATTCCAACAGAGCTCTAAAGCTGGATTCACACCAGGTCCGGCAAACTGGTTGCATTGCGGTGGAAGTCCATTCATTTCAATGGGAAGCAATGTGCACCACTGCGGCAAATCTACTGGAACTGGCAAAATGTGGATGTGGTGCGGCGGGTGTGTCGCAAGAGTTGAAATAATCTAACTTTTGCAGTGCTCTGCCATTCGGTGCCAGAACCGGAAGTTGATTTACCTCAGAGAAAGTGGTAGAATGTCGCTTTCATCAATGGGTGTGTGAGAGTGCAGGACAAGCTTTGACAGCTCAGTAGATAGTTTTCGTATTGTCAATGAATACTAAACTGAAAACAGCTCCTGTCAGTCGCCTTGCTGGAGATGGACAGTTGTATGCAATGTTGCCCACCATCTCATAGATGTGGAAGATTGATTATGATGTTGATTGCAGTGTGTGTGTCTGCATTACGTTGCCGTACAGGGATTTTTTGCCGTGTCTCGTGTGAATCCAGCTTTCGACATACCCTATTCCAACGGAGCTCTAAGACATACCCTATTCCAACAGAGCTCTAAGACATACCCTATTCCAACAGAGATCTAAGACATACCCTATTCCAACAGAGCCCTAAGACATACCCTATTCCAACAGAGCCCTAAGACATACCCTATTCCCACAGAGCTCTAAGACATACCCTATTCCCACAGAGCCCTAAGACATACCCTATTCCAACAGAGCTCTAAGACATACAGAGCCCTAAATTACAGTTGGTGATCACGTAGTCCTTTTGCCCGTGTGCTGACTAAAGACTTGAACGAGCAGTGTGTTAAGAATGGAACGGCTCAGCAACATGTAGTTGAAGGATCCATGTGAGCATCCTCAACCATCCAGCACCTGTCCGAGGAGTTTTTATTATGGTAATTTCATTGGATTTTAACAAAAGTTTTATTTTTTGTTCCCATTCAGATGGAAATAGTAATCAGTGGCCTGCCTCCGTAAGGCGATCCTACACATCAGAACCATCTGAACACCAGCAGAAGTCCCAACATGCTCTCCTGTATTGCCCCGACTGTGGGAAGAGTTTCGTCAGTCTCGGCATGCTGACTTCTCACAGCAGGATCCACAAGCGCAGACTGAACGCCCTTGGCGCGGCCGAGGAGCAGTCTCATGACTGCCCCGACTGCAGCAGCGCGCTAACGAGCAAAGAGCAGCCGAGTGACGGCCCCCAAGCGGAGAGATCGTACCACTGCTCCCAGTGCTGTCGGAGGTTCCTCCGATTGCAACACCTGAAGGACCACGAGATGACCCACACTGGAGAGAAACCTTACTCCTGCCCTGCCTGTGGGAAAGGCTTTGCCTGGCAAGTAAGCTTAAGGAGGCACAAACGTGCCCACTGCACTGGTGGAAGGGGGATTATTGAAGTACAAGTAGAGTAATACTGTACTGTATTATATCCCATAGAATAATAATTCACTGTACTATATCCCATAGCATAATATTGTAATGTATTTTACTTAGCAGAATAATATTGTATTTTATAATTTCCAGCAGAATGATACTGTACTATATTCCAGTTGTATGCAAAGGTTGAAGTCGACCTGACCTGTACATGGTACACAGTGGAACATGACACCCTTTAGCACCTCTGTAAAGGATTACTCTTATTTGCTTTTGCCATAGATTCAAAATATGAATCAAATGCGAAGATGGCATGTGCAAAGGATTTGTCACTTTATACATTTTAACCCCTCTTTTGGCAGATATAACTGCATCTAAATGTTTTCTGTAGCCAGCTAGAAGTCATTCTATTCTTGACTTTTGAAAAACGTTCAACTCTTTCAGCTCAGAAAGATTCTTGGGTCTCTTTGCGAAAAACTGTAAGTAGACCCACATTTTAATAATATTCACATTTTGTTTGGGGACTGAGATGGCCAATCCAAAACTGTCCTTGTTGTATATACAGTTCTGGAAGTTTTTAAGAAACCACTGCAAAATCATCAGTTTCTCTGGTTTTACTATTTATAGGTATGTGTTTGGGTAATATTAAATAAAAAAATAAAATAAAAAATATCATCATTCTGAGCATTTCTTTGCAGAAAATGACGACAAAAAGAAGTAGTGTTGTCAGACCTATAAAATAAGTTCATACCAGTTTTTAGGCAGTTCTGTGTGATATATTTTTTTGATCTTACAGCTCATACTTCAACCTGAAATGTTCCCTTTAACTTACATTTTTCGAAAATGTTCGACAGTTGGAAAGCATCAACAGCGTTTTTATATAGGCTTCTTGTGTTTTCTGAAACTCAGTTATCTTCATTTTAAGTCCTCAGACAGCTGCTTAGAGGAGCCCATGGTTGTTGAAACTGAGAACAATCATCAGTCTGACAGATTCAAAGATGTGGAATTTCTTCAGAGTAAAAGATACACTGGAATTGGCTTCACCTGACTAATTGATAAGACGTTTTTGTGTTGGACTGTTTTTCTGTTCTTTAAGCCTCGTAACGTCAGCAACGCCTCGCAGATGCCAGATTGATTTCATGCTTTCTTCAAACACGTGTCATCAAGCTGTCCGATTCTTGTGACGCTGTTGTGCTGCGAGGCATTGACTTACTCTTTAGATGTCATGTTGAATTTATTATTTTAAATAAACAGTGTTTCAAAACATTAAGGTAACACCCAATCATCACAGTATAACACCAAGTCAAGTAAACGTTGGGGATATCAATCTGTCCAGTTAGGAAGCATAAGCGATTGTGACTCAAAGTCACCTGTTTTGGTGCAAAGGACAGTGACAACAGGTGCACTGGAGATGCAAAAGAAAGACAACCCCCCCAAAAGGGAATGGTTTTAGCAGGTGGTGGCCACAGACAATTGCTCTCTCCTTATCCTTTCTGACTGATTATTCTTCAGTTGCTAGTGTCCTTGTCACTACTGGTAGCATAAAACAGTACCTGCACCCCATTTAGGTTGCACAGGTAGTCCAGCTCCTAGTAGAGTGGTACAGTCTCAAGAGCATGGAGGAGATACCAGTAGATGGGCCATTACACATGGAGACCTGGACAGGGCCGTAGAAGGGAATCAATCCAGCAGCAGGACCGGTGTCTGCTCCTTTGTGTTTAAAGACCTGAATCTAATTAAGAACCTCTGGGAGGTTATGTATCGGTGCATCTGATGCTGCCAAGTAGCCCCACAGCCTGTCGAGGAGCACACTGATGCTTCTCAACGATTTACACCATATACAGTAAATATTTTGATCCATAATATGTTTCGATCATTTAATACATTTCAGTGTTTTTTTTTAGTGTAATGAATTTAAATAAGTTATATTCTTGTAATAAATGTTGGAAAACGGTGGCTTGTTCCACTTTGTACCATGTAGAGGACAAAATATCTTGTGGTCACAGAATTCAAAACAGTTTGCACAAACATTTGAATATAAATTAACATCCAGTTGATTTTCACTCCAACTGTAATCTACTTGACATAATCAATGATTGATCATATTAATTATTAATATTGGCTTTAATTCACCAGTAATTATACACATGCTTCTAGACGTCTAATACATATGACATAATGGGGCATCGGGTAGCTCAGTGATTAGGCAGTCAGACTTGTAGCCGAAGGGTTTCCGGTTTAATTCCAGATTTGGACAGATATCGTTGTGTACTTGAACAATGCATTTTACCCCAAGTTGTCAATGTACTTACTGTTAAGTCGCTCTGAATAAAAGCATATTGACTAAAAGTGGGCTTAGTTTCAACACTGGTTGGAGTGAAAATAAACTGTTCAGGAATGTGTGGGTTTAAACCGAATGACATCCAAGTATGTCACCACAGTACATAAACGTAGTAACTGGCTGTAATTAAATATATGTACAGTAGATAATTTATGTTCAAACTGATGTTTAAAGAAGGACAAAATGCACCACAAATAGTATCAAGTAGGTATTTGTTTGCTCTTGTTTGTATGATTGTGAAACCTACTAAGTTCTTTAAAAAAACAAATGCATTAACTAGAAGACTTCATTTGGGATGGATAATAAAGTTTTGAATGTGGCATTCGATAATGAAAGAAATGTTATTGCACTCTAATTAGATTTGTGTTCATTCTGTAGGTGGGTTAAAAGCACATGCTAATTATACCATCCTTTTTTTATTAACAATTTTTAGTTATTCATACTAATTTGGAACCACTACATTGGTGTTTTGGTACTCTAAATAGTACTTGAGTATTTAAATATTAATAAGTATACATTTTGAGTTGAATTAGATCCATTTATTTCATGCTTTAATACATTTATAATACAAAAATATGATACATTGGGAGTACATTTGAAGTGTCCTGAAATGCAATTTGGTATACTAAAATGAAATAAATGGCTCCGATTTACCACATTACTATACTTATTACTATTTAAGTAGTACATCATTTGTAATTTACTACACTTTATGGTTTTTATTTCTAAATAATACACTTTAGGTGTAAAGTTTTTTTTTGTCCTGGGATGTTAAAGGTGCACCATGTAGAACTCTTTTAGATGCCTTCCGTGATATTAGGTGATATTAATCCCTATTGGGTCCTCTAGGTTCTAAAGAATGTGAATATCGGCGCTATCCGGCTAAAATGGATCCCTGCTCAGGACTTTATTTCTGTGAAGTGTCTAGGTTCATATTTTCTCTCGGTCTACTGGGTCTAGATGTTGGGCCCACCCTGCAAACTCATTAGACATCACCATATAGCTCTGGTTTGATTGACAGCTCTATCAACATCACTTCCTGTACTTTAGAAAACCTTAAGTCACGTCGGGTTTCCAGCTAAGTACGGAAAGATTCTATGATGATTGTACTTAGATTGTGCGTATAATATAAACAATATATTAAACATCCAGACTAAAATGGGGGGCATAAAAAATTGTTTTGCAATTGTGAAAGTCAGACTGTAGCTTTAACAAACAGCTCACTGGGTTACACTCAAATCTACAGATGGCACCTTTAAAAGTGGTCTGAAGGTCTGTATTTAGATCAGACTGCACTGATGAATACATGCTATGTTGATTCAGTGTTTGACTCTGCGGTTCTCAGTTTGTTAACATGACATATTTTTCAGTGGCATGCCATCGTTTTTACGCAGAAGCAAAATCCTTTGACAGTTAGTGTTGATGTTCTCCCACTGGTTTGGAACAACTCCGTTTCACGCAAAAGGTGTGTATGCCTCTTATTGTGAATATTTCTTATATATACTTCTGTTTATTTGTTAAATCAATAAAAACAAAATGTCAATATGAAATGTAAATAAATCAGCAGCTGCGAGATTTTGGTCTATAAATGGACACAAACCAAACACCTTGGATCTCAGATGTATTTTTTTGCTTATTTTTTTATGAAAAAGAAACCGCTGTTTAATGTCTCACACCGCATTACTACACAGCCTAAATTGATTTGTTGTGTGGCTAAGGAATTTAGAAATGTGTAATGTTGCATGTTACCTAGCATTTATCTTCTAAATCAATTTCATTAGTCCATTCCACTTAGTCTCGTCTCATCAGTAATCTCAGGTGTGAGGTTCTAGTACAGGCTTCCTCCAAGCCTATTGTTAAAGTGCATCTGGAAAGTATTTGCAGTGGGTCACTCTTTCCACATGTTGTTATGTAACACCCTTATTCTGAAATTGATTAATATATCCCTCAAAATTCTACAAACAGTACCCCATAATGACAATGTGAAAGAAGTGTGTTTGAAAACACTGGATAAAAGGGCAAGGACAATCACAATCTATTTTTGCAATTGATGTGATTGTGTATTATTTTATATTAGAGTGTCAGCTAAGATGGCATGCAAAATTGAGAAAAGTCTCATTATGTCACGGTAAAAGAAGACTGATTATTGATAAATTGCTGATAAGATCAGCTGGAGGAATGGGATATTATGAAAAGGGGCTGCTGTGAAACCACTTTATGGTAGTGACACTCAAAGGGTGGAGGAAATAATAAAGGACATTCAGAAGCCATACACTTTTAGTCTTTTATTATTTACTTTTATTTATGATTGGGTGTTACAAAAACAGTTCTTTAATGTAACCATACTCTTTTATTGAAACTGAATTGACTACTAACCAGGTTTATGTAAATATGTATTGCCATCACATCCTCACCCACCAAATATTAGCTGAGCAGCAACAAAATGGTTCTGACGTACCGATCCTCATTTCACGTTCTGGAACCCTCCGGCATGCGTGCGTCAACTCCAGCACTCCACGTCTCTGGTCTTGAGGTCACCGCCCCCATTACACACCTGTATTGTGTTGATTGCCCTTGTGTATTTAATTCTCCTGTTCCCAGTGTATCTTCTTGCCTTTCTGTCCGTTTGGACCATTTATATTTACAAGGCGTTTGCTTGTTCTACCTTATATCAGATATTTAGTTCCAGGTAGTTGCCTGCACAAGTATAGGCTAGTTACTGCCTTGTTGGCCTGTGTGCCATATTGTAAATGTTTCTAGAACAGTTTGTTAAATAAGTTACATTCCTACTCATATCTCCTACCTACAACACCACCATTACACCTGAGGCCGAATCAGCTAAAATAAACTACAAATTGTTATATACAATTATTGTTTTCCAACGTTATCACTGACACCAATGAAGTTCAGAAAGATTTTTTATGCATTTTCTATTTCTAAACAGAATCTGATCTCCAACCGCTTATCCGGGTTCACCTCACGGGGGAAGCAGCTCTAACAGAACATACTTCCCTTACGCTGGCCACATTAACCAACTCTGACTGGGGGATCCCAAGGTGTTTCATGGCCATTGTGGAGATAATCTCTCCACCTAGTCCTGGGTCTTCCCTGAGGCCTCCTCCCAGCTGGATGTGCCTGGAACACCTCGTTAGGGAGGCACATCCTTACCAGATGCCTGAACCACCTCAACTGGCTCCTTTCTACACAAAAAAGCAGCGGCTCTACTCCACGGATGTACCCCATGGATGACTGAGCTTCTCACCCTATCCCTAAAGGAGATGACAGCCACCTTCCTGAGGAAACCCATTTCGGCCTCTTGTACACGTGATCTCGTTCTTTCGATCATGACCCAGCCTTCATGACCATAGGTGAGGGTAGGAACAAAGATTGACCGGTAAATCGAGAGCTTTGCGTTCTGGCTCACCTCTCTTTTCATCACAACTGTGTGGTAAAGCGAATGTTCGATTCTCACGCTCCATTATCCCATCACTCACAAACAACACCCTGAGGAACTTCAACTCCTTCACTTGGGGGTAAGGATTCATTTCCCACATGGAGTAGGCACACCACCGGTTTCCAGCTGAGATCCATGGCCTCAGATTTAGAGGTAATGATCCTCATCCAAGCCAATTCACACTTGGTTGCAAACCGATCCAGTGAGTGGTGAAGGTCACTGACCAATGAGGCCATCAGGACCATGTCATCTGCAAAAAGCAGCGATGAGATCCTCAGCCCACCGAACTGCAACCCCTCCCCACCATGACTATGCCTCGATATCCTGTCCATGAATATCACAAAGAGGATTGGTGATAAAGAGCAGCCCTGTCAGAGTCCAACCCCCACTGGGAACGAATCCGACTTACTGCCGAGAACCTGGACACAGCTCTCGCTTTGAGCGTACAGAGATTGGATGACCCTGAGCAGAGACCCCCTCACCCCATACTCCCGCAGTATCTCCCGGGGTACCCGGTCATACGCTTTCTCCAGACTCACAAAACACATGTAGACAGGATGGGCCCACACCCAGGACAAAATCTGCATTGTTCCTCTTAAATCTACTCCTTGTGTGCACATCTGGTTCCTTTGAGTATTGTGGATAATGTAATCCTCCCGGGAGAATCTGACCAAAAGCTTCCATGTTGAATGAACAGAGGAACCATGTGAGCGCCCTTCACCGTCCCACACCAAAAGAGTTGCATTGTTGCCGGCAACGCAGGGTCAGGGGGAAGTACACGTGACCAATTGGGCGTAGAAGAAAATGGGTAAGCCTAACCCCCCACACACGTTAAAAACCATCACAATCCTACATCATGAGACGTAGAGCTTGTCCTCGTCCTCGATGTTGTTGAGTCCACTCCGCGTTGTGCTGTGGTCTGGGTTGAACCGCATGTGTTCCTTCAGCTGCTTCAACTTGTAGTAACTCTTCCCACAGTCGAAGCAGAAGAAGGGTTTCTCCCCAGTGTGGACTCTCTGGTGACTCTTCAGCTCAGACGACGTGATAAACCGCTTGTTGCAGTCAGGGCAGTGGTAAGGCCTCTCCCCTGTGTGAGTCCTCAGATGCACCTTTTAAAGTAAAACACTAAATATTATCAAATGTGCTACTCCAACAGCAGGACTTAGTAATAATAATTTTAATTCTAATGATGTAATTTATATTAGTTTTACATTAAGTCATTTAGTAAACGCCCTTAACCAGAGCAACTTACAGTACATACAGGGACATTCCCATTGTATAAGTTTGGCACAGTCGGGAATGGAACCGACAACCTTCTGACTCCCTAACAACTGATCTTTGTGACCACTATCTAACACAATGAGAACCAGCATTACTTCAGCTCTCCAGGCTCGGTGCATTATAACACTGGTACATTCTCATTCTGTTGACAGAATGCATTCCTTTTTTTTCCTGCAAAATCTTCCCCCCGTTCTCCCGACCCAACTGGTCATGTCCGATTTCCCCTGACCCTGCCAACTCCTCTACAAAAGCGGGGCAGTCGAGGGACGCTCACATGGTTACTTCAACCGCATGTCGCCAAGGCGTCTGACTGTTATCACACTGCTTGTTTAACACAGAAGCCTTTAGTTAGTACACATGCAGAAAAGGTACACATTCACCAACTATACTTCTGTGATTGAACTCACAGGTGCATGATCTGCACACAAGGAATCGCATGAGAGTGATATGGTGAATTATGTTAGTCTGACTTATTGACTCCCTTAACTCAGGCAGCGCTATGCTAATTTGCATTGCCTCATGCTAGACCTCAAAGCAAAGTCGGAGAAGCCGTGACCAGGATCAAACCTCTGGCCACCATAATGTACTTGTGCTGCAAATAGCGACATATGCCACGCGAAACTCCCACGGAATGCATTCTTGTCCTGTGAACATAATGTTTTTTATTCTGTATATCTGAATACCCAATAGAAATGTTATATTGGACCTTTAAGGTTCCATGGGCACGGAAGGTCCTGCCACATTGGGAACATGTGTAAGGCTTCTCGTTGGAGTGGATTCTCTCATGGAGCTTGAGGTTCCACAGCTGTTTGAAGGACTTGCCACAGTCTGTACAGACATGAGGCCTCTCCTGGCTGTGGATCTTCTCATGGACCCTGGAACAGAGTGAACAGCTGTACACCACCTGGATTTTCTCATGGGTGTTTTAACAGCCGATGCTGCCCTAAACATTTTTTGAATTACAGCAGAATGACTGTTAGTGTGTCAATCCATTTCACATATTTATTAAAACCTTGTTTAATTCACATAAAAACACAGGTACTCCAGTTAGGTCATGAGATGGCAACCGTCTCCTGAAGTCTCTCACAAAATAATTCAAGTAGATTCCCTCCAGTAGACGCATGTTGGGAGAAAGCATTAGTTCTACTCTCATTGACGATTGTGTCATCCTTCTTTCAAAATCTCTGTTAAAGCATTGCAGAGTAACCCGATAAATATCTGTAGCTTGAAACGCAATCTTTACCAAGTTCAACATGGAAGGTTTAAACTCCTTCATTCATTGTACAGATTGTTGGAACAATATAGCTGATATAGTATAACTACTTCACACGCTGATATTTATATTTAGAACTATTTAGTCCTCTAGGTTCTAGAGAATGTAAATTTAGGCACCCTAGAGCTAAAACATGTCCCTGCTCTGGACTTTCTCTGAAGTGTCTAGGTTCGTATTTTATCTCTTCAATTGGGTCTAGAGGTTATGCTCGCTCTGCAAACTCGTCAGTGTATAGCTCTGGTTTGATTGACAGCTCTGTCAATAGGACTTCCCCTACGTTAGCAAACCATACATCACACATTTGTTGGAAATTCCCTGCCTGACGCTCAGTAAGAGAATGCCTGCAATAGACAAGAAACACTGTCGGGTTTCCAGCCAACTACGTTAAAACGATGAATCTACTTAGATTGTGCATATAAAATAGACAATATACTACACATCCGGACTGAAAGGGGGAGGCTAAAAATAATTTTGCAATTAAGAACATTGCAAACTGTATCTTTAACAATGGTGTTGTGTGGGCGTTATCCGCGTCTCCTTCCCAAGTCGTACACCCAACCCGCCCTGGTTGACTGAGCAGCATAGAAAGGGTGCAACGGGAGAGAGACAGAATGTGTCCAGGAAGGAAAGGGCCAGAAAGAGACAGAATCATCTTTTGCCTGCGTGTCCATGTTCTGCCTTCGGTTATCACACTACCTAAGCCAATGAAGCCTAGCCACTGCACTGAAGCCGACCCACTGAGGTAAAAATGCATTCAGCCTGCAAGAACATGTCTAGAGCGCTGCATTATGGGTTACATCAATCAACATTATTCTTAACACATACATTCAACCAATTTCGCACATTGGTTGCTAAATTACTAACACTACAAAATGCATTAACTAACTATGAATATCATAAGAATGTTTGTTTTGGGTGGATTGCCCCTGTACATTGTGATTTACTGCAAACATTCTAGTGACAGTATATTCTTCATATCATCTAATTTTGTTAATATTTTGTCCTTATAAACACTGAGTTTGTCTTCTTTCTGTCTGTGTATGAAACTAATGCCTGCGCCACTGTTAGTTACCTGAGCTCGCTGGAGGAAAGGAACTTCATGGGGCATGAGGTGCAGACGTAGGGTTTCTCTCCAGTATGGATCCGTTGGTGCTTCTTCAGATGACCCGCCTCTATGAAGGTTCTCCTACACATGGAGCAGGTGAACGGTCTTTCTCCGGTGTGTGTGCGCTCATGGGATCTTAGGTTACCTGCTTGGGAAAAACCCTTAATAGACAGGAAATCTAATCAATTCATTACAGGTTACAACACACTTTGCATAGTGGAATCAATTCATTACAAGTCACAACCAGAGGTGGACATTTACTTGAGTAAAAGTACTTTTCTGAGTAATTGAGTTCACAAGTTTTGGGAAGTCCCTACTTAAGACCAAATTGTTCAGGTAAAGGGAGTTTATATTTTAACAGTAACCTATAAAACAATTAGAAAGAGTAAAGGAAATATCAATCATGGTCACCTGTAAGATGTGAACTCCTTTTACCTGATCAATTTGGTCTTAAGTAGGGACTTCCCAAAACTTGTGAACTCAGAGTTACTTAGAAAAGTACTTTTACGCAGTACTTTGTCCACCTCTGGTCACAACACACTTTGCATAGTGGAAACAATTCATTACAAGTCACAACACACTTTTGCATAGTGGAATCAATTCATTACAAGTCACAACACACTTTTGCATAGTGGAATCAATTCATTACAAGTCACAACACACTTTGCATAGTGGAATCAATTCATTACAAGTCACAACACACTTTGCATAGTGGAATCAATTCATTACAAGTCAACACACTTTGGCATAGTGTTTGGCCTCTAAGATTTGAAGTACATTTCCAGTGGCAATCATTATTAATTATTATTAATCATTCATTTAGCAGGAATGTCGCACTGACATCCAGCACCTACTGTACATCCATACAAATTACAAGCACATCCACACAGACAGACGTGTCAGCCAATGGGACAGAGAACCCACAGAAGATGACAGATGTGTTGGCTAATAGGACAAAGTCCCCATAGAACGCAATAGACATGTTAGCCAATAGGACATCGTCAGAATGCAACAGCATCTCATACCCTTGCAGAACATACCTTCTTACAAACCACACAAACGAATGGTTTCTCGCCTGTGTGTGTTCGCTGGTGGGTCTTTAAGGCAGACTGAAGGCCAAAGCTCTTGTCACAGTCGGGGCAGTGGAAAGGTCTTTCTCCTGTTACAAAAAACACACTTTGAAGCAGCTCCTTTCGTATAGTGGCAAGTGGCAACACCTCACATTAACAATATTTTAGGATAAAACGACTTTGAGAATTTGACATTCTTCAACTAACCATAGAGCAACACTGGAGAGAGAAATGTGTGTGACTGAGTGTTCAGCTCTCCAGGCCTTACCTGTGTGTGTGACTGTGTGTCGCTTCAGCTCTCCAGGCGTGTAGAACGTCCTGGTACAGGAGGAACACGAGTAAGACTTTTTTGGTGTTCTGGGGTCGTGCTTGGTCCCTGAGTCCTCTTCTGAAGCCTCCACACTGCTCTTCTCACCCCCATCATCCTTATCACCATCGTCTTCGGATGAAGAGTCCTTGTAAGGTGGCCCTCCGCTGCTACAGGAATGAACCGGGTGGTGCCGAGAGCTATGGCTACGGTCGTAGTCAGAACTATGGCTGGTGATGTCAGACTGAGGACTGGAGGTGTCTCCTGAGGTAACAGCAAAGCCTCAGGTCAGAGGTCAAGCCTAGAAGGGATCACGGTGATGCAAGCTGTATCCCATCTAACCGTGACCCAGGTCAGGTGACTAGAGGATGACGTAACTACAGACCACCTGTCCTGGAGTGTCCAAACACATCAGGTTTGTGTTCTACCTGTTGTGCACCGGTCTGATCAGAAGGAAGCTAAAAAGAGAAGGGTTCTGACTCTCTGGGACCGGAGACAAAGAGCTCTACAGTGTTTCATTTTTAACCAGACAAAGAGCCCTAAAGTGTTTCATTTCTAACCAGACAAAGTCGATATGCAAAGGCTTTTCTCCATGTAATCTGTGGGAAGAAACTGAAGGAACCAACCCTAATCTAACCATGAAATGCTAATCTCTGGGAGTCTAAACTTTGACCGACTGGCAGTATGTTGCCTTCAGATTGCAGGCCTACTTAAGGTGGATCTGCTAGCAAGAACGGGGTTGTGGTATATGGACAATATAAAGAGCTGTTTGTAGACAAAGCACTTAGCCGTGGTATATTGGCAATTTATCAGTTTTCCTTACTCAAACATGTTCTGAGGGCAGAAAGGTAATGATTGGTTCATTTGAATGGCCAATCAAAATGGAGAAGGAGTTCAGGAATATTTGTTTTAGTTTTGTGCTTGTTGACTGCCCTCTTCAATTCTGACCATGTGTTGCCCTAACCTTAACCTAACCTTAACCTAACCTTAAAATAGACAGCTAATTCATTTAAAAGATAACATTTTGAAGGCATTCACCAGAATTTGTCATCCGTAGTGACCTAAACATTTTAGATAATCACTCAAATGTAACTAATTTCCCCTTGCTAGCTTGGGATTTGATCTGGCCAACTTTTGGTTACTAGTCAGATGCTATAACCACAAGGCTGACAGCTGGCTTCCTCGCCATTTTTATGGGGATTTCAATAAACCAATCATAATAATTTTGCCCTAGAAACATGTTTTAGTAAGGAAAACTGGTATATGCATATATCACAAACCACCCCAAGATATCTTATTGGTATTATAAACCAGTAGCCAATAAGATTTGAACAATAAAAAGTGATATGATGTCACACCCATGGTATATGGTCTCAAATACCCCAGCTACCAGCCAATCAGCATTCCGGATTAAAACCACGTGATTTACAAGACAATGTATACCCTTAATTGACCTTGCAGAGGAAGACAATGCAAATATTATGCTAGGTTGTACTTGAATATATATTTAATTTGAATGCTCAAGTAAAAATGTAAAGATTGTGTGTGTCAACAGTTGTCAACACTGTGCTTGACTGAGGCTGCTACTCACTAGAATATACAGGAGATCCCATGGCCTTTTCTTCTTCTTCTTCCAACTTTACACTGAACCCTGAAAGAAACACAATGTCAGAAGCATATTCAGCAAAGTCAATAGAAATGTATTTAATGGTCAAATACATAATCACCCCTTTGACATTGCCAAGTGTGATGAAAACGTGATTTCACCTTATGCATTATTCTGTCTAAAAGTGTCTCGGATTTATAATCACCAATCACAATAACAATCAAAATTAGGTTTATTTTTTGCAGCAATTGTGTTTAATGTTTTATTTAACTTTATTTTATCAGGGCAGGTCATCCTGAAACCAAAGGTTTCTTTTGCGGATGAGCCCTACATCAACACAATTTATACAATAAAAGTCTTGAAGCACCCCCTAAAACAATAAACCTACATCAACACAATTTATACAATAAAAGTCTTGAAGCACCCCCTAAAACAATAAACCTACATCAACACAATTTATACAATAAAAGTCTTGAAGCACCCCCTAAAACAATAAACCTACATCAACACAATTTATACAATAAAAGTCTTGAAGCACCCCCCAAAACAATAAACACACAATGCAAAGGATACAAACACATTCTTCATTGAAATATTCCTCTATCATATTTTTTTATTTCATTAGTAGCACCAATGACTTAAATTTAGAATGATCTTGGAATGTATTCCTAATGAGATGTGCAGAAAAACGTAAAAGCATACCTAACTCAGCGGAGATTGCAATGTATCGCTAGAGTTAGCGATCCCTGAGACAGCGTTTGATAGTTTGTACTTCTGTATACCAGCAGAGACATAATGTTTGGTGCTTTAAAAACTAAAAGAATGAAATGCAAGTTGCTTGAGGAGGAGATGCACTGCTTTTATAACTGCCTGAAATAATATTTTGCTATAATCGTCTTTTAACCCAATAATCTGATTTAGAAATAGATTTCAGATGGATGATCACGTGACGAGAATGGAACTTAACCAAATTTTCTTAACACACATCACAGACAGAAAATGCAACAGAACTTGAGCTGGGTTGACTACCGGTCTCAACATCTTCGGGTTTAATTCGGACAGAACTCAGGCACGTTGTTAAGGCTGTTGGGCCCGTTTGTAGAGGCTCACAGTCTTCCTGCTTCACCACTCTCAGGGTCTGCATTCTCTGATCTGTCTCAGAGGATTCTGGGAGTTTGAGTTCAGACAGGCTTGGCTTGGTCTCCTGGCAGGGATGAAAATACAAAATGAGTATTAATTCATGAAAATATTTATATATTTAGTTAGTTGTACTTCCGTTTGCATTGTGAGCTAGTCTAGAATGTCCTGTTGGAGGTAACTGATAAGTCTCCACAGCTAACAAAGATACTACATTTATTTGCAGCAGCCAATCAAGTTCAAAGGCAGAGATCATCATCCATGTAGGTTTAGGTAATCCCTCACTTTATTCAACCAGTTCCTCAGTACTTTGATAGACAGTCATCTATCCTTTAAGAAACATGTGTTTTTATGTTTCTTAGAAAATATGTCATGCTTCTCCCTGGCTACCAGGAATGTAATTGTTCAACTTTATCTGTTCCTAAATATGGTGATATATTTTATGCTGGTGTGCTGTTCTACATCATCAATAATTACTCAGCTGGTTTCCCCAGGTCTAAATACATCCTAGATTACAGAGTTGTGAATGAAAAACTGTGTTCCCAGGGCGCAGTTGGGACTAAGATCTAGAACTCAATGAGTCTCCCTGCTTAAATAAAATACCTATCAAGCAGATTCAGAACATGGACATTTCTGTCTTTTCCTCAGTAATGCCTGGGACTTGAAGAATGCAGGTAATAGCTGAAAAACAACTTCTCTTTTACTAGCTTACATTTGACTTCTGTGTAGGGAGAATCGCCTGTTTGTAGTATTCATAAAGGGGATTAGAAGCAGTTACCTTTCAGACACCAGTCAGATGCCCTGACAATAAGGCCACCATGCCACAACAATTGTACATTGTGCATTCCTAGAAAAAGCACCATATCTATAATTATCCTGGCTGTGTGGTGAATGGGAAGAAAAGACTCTCGGCTGACTGCTACTAGCTCGTGTCCAGTGACTGGGAGCCCCGCCAGACTTACATGTACACAATTGGATGGTTCTGAATGGTTTGTTTTAGACAGTTTATAGTTCAGCCCAGCTAGGTGTCTCTTCTGCCAATACAGTTGTTTCATTCTTGATTTCATCTTCCTCAATGGCATGGTTAACTGCACCACTAAAGTCAAGAAAAATATTTTAGAATTACAAACAATGAAATTGATCCTGTAACACATGCAAACGTAACGGTACATGTCATTTCACTTTCTTTCCCAGGCAGTGCCGTCAATAAACAAAATCAGTCATCTTGTTTTTCCTCAGTGAGTATTGATAACAGCATTAACCTGTATCAAAAATATTGGATGACCTATTGCCTCAGCACAGTCAGAAAAAAATATACATTATAACAAGCATTATCGAACACATTCAAACCTCCTATAGCATATAGTAACAGGTCAGTGGAGGCTGGTGAACCTTGAATGAAGAGGATGGGCTATTCATGTCTGGACGGGAGTAGATGGAATGGAATAAAACACATTAAACCCAGTGAGAGATACCATTCCATTGACTCCATTCCAAACATTAATATAAGCCCAGCATAGCATTCTGAGTTGTCAAGGATTAGCTATGAAACTTCCCTGTAAGTTTAGGCAGGTTGGGCTACTAGCGAATTAATAACTGAAATAAGAAGATGAGTAGTTACTAGTGACGCTAGTTAACTCTTGGTGATAGGTAGTCTAGATTTGTACTGCACAAGTGCTATCGGTACCTGTAATAGCTAGATATACAACCATTATCAGCTTTGTAGTTAACAATTGTAGCTAAACTCCATAAGAACTAATGGCAAAAGTCTAGTGACGCAGCAAACCCCGATTTTAACAATCAAACAGAGACGGTCGAGGTAGCGGTTTCCCGAGAACCAGTTGGCGAGTCTATTATAAACATACCGAACTTCATTAAACCAGTGTTCCGGGTGCCTGGTGGTGGTAATGTAGACACACTAGCTACAGTAGCTATAGTTAACTAGTTAATTCATGCGTTTAAAGCAAAATTATTATTATTTGCATGCAACGGCTTTGAGCGTGACTGTAAACCACAAAATGTTCAATACTCACATTGTTTTTGTTTTTTTAGATGGTTGGTAAATTAATGACAGAGGTTAATACGCCTTCCGTTTGTTTTTCATTATTTCCTTGTTGTGATCCGTGTGAAATGTCGTCCGTAGGGAAACAAGACATCGTCTCCAAACAGTAAAAATAGCAATAGCAATCATAGTCTTAGTTGTATTATTAGTAATAGTTTCTTAGACTCCCATAGTGTACGTTTACAGAATACTATGTTCTTCCTCATGTGTCTATAAAAGCGTTTCAGGACCCCGCAAGATATAAACTTACTCCCATGCCGGAGGAGCAGAGGTCTAACCTCCCAACTCTGATAAACATGCCCCCGGCAACAGGGGTTCAAGACCCGCCTCTGCCGCTGGTTCTTAGCTCTAAATATTAGAAGCCTATTGCCTAAGAAGGATTTCGTTAAGATTCTTATGAATCAGGCAAACCCATACATCCTTTACCTATTTGAAACGTGTTTATCACGGTAAAAAATGTATGTATACATTGCTCCAGATGTTTATGTTTTTTAGTACAGATAGGATGGGAAAGAGAGGTAGCCATCTAAACTCAACACCATTTCTCTCTCTATGTTAAAAAAACACTGTTCATAAATAATTTACATTGCTAGCTTTAAGCCTTACATTAAGAAACAAAAGTAATGTTTACTCGATTAGTGTATATCGCTCTCCCTCTGGTAAGAAAAGTTAGCCAGCCCAGCTAACTCACCAATTAGCCTTTTATATAATTTGAATTGATAATCCTGGGAGATTTCAACATAGACTGGGCAACACAAGATAGAGATAAGATGAAGAACGTTTGTTTTGAATTAATCTGACTCAGCTAATAATTTAATAATAATAATACATTTAATTTGTAACACACTTTATATTCTAGCGAATCCCAAAGTGCTAATTTGGATGACATGTCCTAATCTAAAGGAACATTCTAAATCTACAAGTTTTTCATTGGTGTTTTTAATTAGATCGATGATTAGCATGTTCCATTTCCAAGAATTGTGGTAAAAACAGGTCCCACCCCTGGTTCTATCATGATGTATTTGATGTTACTCATCGAAAAAATGTGGCTTGGGCTAAAGCTAGACATTCAGTGCTAATTTCTGACTGGCTTATTTAAAATAATTTAGAGACCTATGCATAAAACCTGTTAGAAAGGTAAATTCAGAACACTATGTAAAAACTGTTATGGGAATTCTGGAAAATAGTACAAACCCTGAAAAACAGGTCATCCATCTCATAGCCAAAACACATATTTTTTTACTCTGGGCCAAATTGTGACAAACATGCAAATTATGATTAATTGAATCACAATTTTTTTGCTGTTGGCGCTCTATTTGAGAGAACTTTCACTACTACCCCAAAATCAACAAATAAATATGTGATAAGCATTTATGCAGGTCCACATATATGGAGGACCAAGTCTGCCAAAATAGGAAATAAATAAATATATGCATCAATAAAAATATGTATACATAGAAATATACATAAAAATATACCACTATACATTTACTAATCAATATTATTTCCCTATTTACTTCCATGACAATTTATTTCTGTATATTTATATTAATTTCCATATTATTTTATATCTGTATTTATTTATTTCCGTATATATATTTATTTTTGTATTTCCACAAGCTAATGAGGAGGCTGTCACTCAAAGTATGTCACGATGTCAACTTTTTCCCCATTGTTGATCAGTATCATAGCAACAGACGTGGACAGTCACTACTATTGAGTTTAGGCAAGTCTATTTGCGCTAGTTCAACTCTTTCAATTTGTCTGGCAAACCTGTCCACTACACAGTCAATAGGGGTGGGAAGATCGGTCCAAAAATATAGATACTACATTTCGTTTTCGAAGATTGATTCTAGCGTTAATAGGATTAGATACCAGTTTCTCTCTTCTACGTTGTAGCCTACCCATTTCTTTAAAGAATAGAACTGCCAGTGCAATGTTCTGTTGTCGTGAACACACACACACACAAACTAAGAGATTGACGGAGAGTTAAGAGTTAACGGAGCACAACAGGTGACACCGAAGGCACAAAAAAACACAACTACGCTGCACATTTAGTAGGATTGTCCGTTTGTGACATTGCATTTCTTTTCGGGGTTGGTGAAAGAATAATTTATCCAACAAACCAACTCTGTGTAGTACCCTTGGTTCCTCCCCAGCTGCGTTTTTACATTCACAATCTGTTTCTATCTCCCACTCTTGGCTTGATTGGTATGGCTGAACGATTAAGTACCACTCCCTCGTTAGCTTAAGGTAGTGGAAAAACAAATAAATATGGAAATAAAATACAGAAATAAAAGAATATGGAAATAATATTGATTCATAAATGTATAATTTTATATTTGTATATTTTTATATATAAATACTTATTTATGCATATATTGATTTATTTATTGGTCCTCCATACACGTAAGTGAAATAATTTTTCATTTACTCCCTTAAGTATAAATGAAATCCTTAATAGCTATAAATGACCCAGGTCTGCTGGTTAGAGTTTCACCAATGATACCAAGAGCTCTAATGTATATTTAATATTACCAATTGACATTATAGCAAATACGGAAGGCCGCCCATGAGTTGCATTACGTAATGGTGAGGACACTAATCACTGACAAATCTTTCCGTATTTGGAAATTGTCTGACCTAGCCAAATACCTGGAATCTGGTAAAAACAGTTTCATGCTTTCTTAACTGAAAATTGCATCCTGAATAAATATCAGTCTAGCTTTAGACCTGTGCATGGCACTATTACTAATACTGCTGGTTGTAAATTATACTGCCAAAACAGTAGAAATGCATGGCTTTATTTATTGACCTGTCAATAGATTAACATTTTTGATTGTTCCAACTTAACACAAAGATATTGAACCATGTGTGCATCCCTCGCCATCCCACAGATCTGTCCAAGGAGTTACAGAGCTGTCGACAAGGCAGGGTTAGTGGGAAGGATGAAAAAAAATGGGAAAATAGTGGGAAAATAATAATAATATTAATAATAAAGATATTGAACACACAAGGATTAGCAGAGGGCACCGGCTGGTGGTTTCAACATTTTCCTTGTGAACCCAGGCCATTACAGTCCAAAAGGGTGCTCTCAGAGTTCTATTTTAAAACACTGTTGTCTGTAAATGTCATTTTCATGAAGATCATACAGTCCAGAACACTTCTGCTCCATCAATATTGCCATCATCATCCTCTTCAGACCAAGAGTTCTTGTACGGTTGACCTCCGCTGCTATAGGAACGGACCAGGTTGTGCCGAGAGATGGGGCTACGGTCATAGTCAGAACTGTGGCTGGTGATGTCAGACTGAGGACTGGAGGTGTCTCCTGAGGAAACAGCAAAGCATCAGGTCAGACCTCCTAAACTCAATGAAATGACATTAAAACCGCCATTGACAAAAGACATTACAGTGTCTTTATCGACCTGGCCAAGGCCTTCGACTCGGTCAATCATCACATTCTTTTTGGCAGACTTAGTAGCCTCGGTTTTTCGAATAACTGCCTCGATTGGTTCATCAACTAGTTTTCTGACAGGTTTCAACATGATAAATCTGACGGTCTGTTGTCTGGACCTATGGATGTACAGTGGGGCAAGGAAGTATTTAGTCAGCCACCAATTGTGCAAGTTCTCCCACTTGAGAGGCCTGTAATTTTCATCATAAGCCACTTTCTGACCAAGTAGTTACAGGAACGTAGTTATAGGAACCATCCACTTCTAAACCGTTCTACTAACTACTCTCCCCAAAACCGGTTTTGCTAATTGCATTCGCACTGGTCAAGTGGCCATAGGAACTGGTAGGAGGGATAAGGGAGTGACGCAAGCACCGCAACAGGCTTTTATAGCGTTGTCACTAGACTTTAGTGTAGCGCCACATACAACATTTCACAGTTTAATGTTTGTAACACTGGGTGCATGATTGGAGATAAGCATGTAAATCATCTTATGTATGCGGATGATGTGGTTGTTTTCAGCCCAAGTAGTGCCGGGTTCCTTCCACGGCTTGCTGTTTGTTTGTTCAGATTACGAGGCTGAAAACGACATCCAATACAGTTTTATAAAAATAATGTTGTGTTGATAATGTCCTAATAACGGAGTTCGAACCGCGGCGTTTAAAAACTAGGCTGGAGTCATAGAATTTGAGTAGCTACTTAACACAGAAACACAAAAGACGAAGGCTCCAGAATAATATTTAGCATTATACGCAACAGACAAACGGAGTGACGGTGTAATTTATAAATTAGACCAATCAACGTGGACCTAGGAAAAGGGAAAATGGAAAGACCCTGCTCTGGAGTAGGAGCTAAAAAGGTTAAAGGAACAGCGGTGCGAGGAACTAATCCCGCAATTTCTTCTATCGGAACACGAGAAAAAAAGGGTTATAGGAACGTTATGTTCTAGGAACTGCAAAAATCCCTGCGGTCGGAAAGCGGCCGGTACACTCCAACTATAAGAGACAACATGAGAAAAAAAGAATCCAGAAAATCATATTGTAGGATTTTTTATGAATTCATTGGTAGATTGTGGTGGAAAAAAGTATTTGGTCAATAACAAAAGTTCTTCTCAATACTTTGTTATATACCCTTTGTTGGCAATGACAGAGGTCAAACATTTTCTGTAAGTCTTCACAAGGTTTTCACACATGTTTGCTGGTATTTTGGCCCATTCCTCCAAGGAAGATCTCCTCTAGAGCAGTGATGTTTTGGGGCTGTCACTGGGCAATACAGACTTTCAACTCCCTCCAAAGATTTACTATTGGGTTGAGATCTGGGGCCTCATAAAACTTTGCGGTGGATTTGCGTCAGAAGTGGCGTACGGACGAAATATAGAACTCATGGCAAACACAGAGGAAAGCAAAAAAAAACAACTTCACTCAATGTGAAGTAGAAAATATTGTTGGCGAGGTGGAAGAGGAGGAAAATGTTGTTCGAAGGGCACAGTGTGCCTATTACCAATGCCGAAACGGCGCTGGAGTGGCAAAAGGTTGCAGACACTGTAAGAAAGTCAGACCGTGGCCCAAATAAAAAGTGGTCAGATATCAGTCGATGACATATCTAGGTCTGGTTAGATTCTTCACTTTCATCCCAGTCCCACATTAACCATCTCCAATCGAAAATGAAACCTCAAATTGTCTTTCGATTCTGCAACGAGGACTTCTTTACCTACGCTGTGAAACAAACCCTGGTAAAAATGACTATCCTAATGATCCTAGACTTCGGTGATGTCATTTACAGAACTTCCTCCTGAAAAAGTATATCACAGTGCCATCCGGTTTGTCACCAATGCCTCATTTAACACCCACCACTGCAACTTCCTGTGCATCCAGAAAGTATTCACAGCGCTTCACTTTTTCCTAATTTTATTTTACACCCTTATTCCAAAATGGATTAAAGTTAAGTATTTTCCTATATTCTACAAACATTACCCCATAATGTCAATGTGAAAGAAGTGTTTGAAATCTTAGCAAAATAAAAAAAATAAAAAAGCATGTACATAAGTATTCAGTCTTTGCTCTGACACTAAAAATTTAGCTCAGGTGCATCCTGTTTCCACTGATCATCCTTGAGATGTTTCCACAAATTCATTGGAGTCAACCTGTGGTAAATTCAGTTGATTGGACATTATTTGGAAAGGCACACACCTGTCTATATAAGGTCCAACAGAGCATGTCAAAGCACAAACAAAGCCATGAGGTCCAAAGAATTGTCTGTAGACCTCAGAGACAGGATTGCATCAAGGCAGAGAAATGGGGAATGGTACAGAAAAATATCTGCAGCATTTAATGTCCCAAAGAGCACAGTGGCCTACATAATCCATAAATGGAAGAAGTTTGGAACCACCAGGACTCTTCCTAGACCTGGCCGCCATGCCAAACTGAGCGATTCGGGGAGATGGGCCTAAGTGGGGGAGGTGACCAAGAACCTGATGGTCACTCTGACAGAGCTCCAGCTTTTCTCTGTGGAAGGAAAGATTTAATTATATGGCCTGAATGGCAAGTGTCAGGTCTGGAGGACACCAGCCAAAGCTCTTCACCTGGCCAATACCATCCCTACAGTAAAGCATGGTGGTGGCAACATCATGCTGTGGGCATGTTTTTCAGTGGCAGGAACTGGAAGACAAATCCGGATCAAGGGAAAGATAAATGCTGTAATGTACAGAGACATTCTTGCTGAAAACCTGCTCCAGAGCGCTTTGGTCCTCAGATTGGGGTGAAGCTTTATCTTCCAACAGGACAACAACTCTAAGCACACAGCGAACAAAGGACTGGCTACAAGACAACTCTGTGAATGTCCTTGAGTGGCCCAGCCAGAGCAGACTTGAAATCAATTGAACATCTCTGGAGAGATCTGAAAATGGCTGTGTACTGACACTCCCCATCCAACCTGATGGAGCTTGAGAGGTCCTGCAAAGAAGAATGGGAGGAACTGGCCTAAAAATAGGTGTGCCAAGCTTGTAGCATCATACTCAAAAAGACTTGAGGCTGTAATTGCTGCCAAAGGTGCTTCAACAAAGTATTGAGCAGAGGCTTTGAATACTTATGTACATGTGCTTTTTTGTTTTTTATTTTTAATAAATTTGGTAAGATTTCAAACACATTCTTTCACATTGTCATTATGGGGTATTGTTTATAGAATTTTGAGGGAAATAATCAATTTGATCCATTTCTGATTCAGGGTGTAACATAACAAAATGCCAGATGCACTGTGTATGAACTAGTGGGCTGGTCCTCACTACACACTCAACGCCTGACCCACTGGTATCACCTCATAAGTCAATTCTGTGCATAACCCCTCTGTACCTAAACTCTCTTCTCACCATTGCCTTACCCACCTGTAACCTGCGCTCAAGCCAGTGATGGTGTACTCGAGTTCTGGACTCGTACTCAAGTCGCTATTCTCTGGACTTGTGACTTGATCTCGCGCACTGATGACTTGTATTTGAACTCGAGGATATATAAAATCGGACTCGAGCATTCATGAAAAAGGACTTGGATGTTGGATGAAGTTTCTGTATACTTTCTACTTTTGTGTAATAGGTTATAAAAAATTGATAAGGTGGTACACTTTTCCTGTTTTAGGCTCCAAGACCGACCGGGTAACAGCTGAGGCGACCACCAGAACTGATGACCTTTTGTGGGTAACAACAAATCAATTCACCAACTTTATTAACAACAGATGAAGCCACCATGTCTTGATAAGCCTGTTGTTTTATTGTTAACTCACTACATCGTCTTTGTGATCTTTTTCCTCACAGCCACAACCTCAGTCAGACGGCGCTACCGCTCGCTCTCCTTGCTTGACAACACACTCGCTGACATCACTCACTTAACGCAACTACCATTCTAGCTCTACCTATCACTAGTATTGTAACACAGAAATTGATATTGATATCTGCAAATGTAGTGCATGATTCACGCGCTCCCTACTACATGTTCACATTTGAAAAATGCAGAGAGATGTGCCCCGGATTGTGAAGTTTGCCTTCACGGATTATACCTTATATTATTTATATTCTACCAATATTACTTGCGATAAATAAACAGATATTAAAATGTTCTCAGTTCTGCTGCTTTCAGTTTTATATTTTATCAACCACTGATGACTCGACTCAGTTTTCCCTCTTATTTGTATATTGCGAATCGGAATTGGACTAGAACACTGGGGACTCGAGACTCGGACTCAGGTAATGGTGACTTGACTCAAACTCAACTGACTTCTTCTGAGACTTGGACTTGACCACTCGACTACAACACTGGCTCAAGCAGGTACATCTCCTTGTCTGATCATTACACATGCCGACCCTCTCTTCTCACATGTACACTAGCTCTGCCCATTTGATTATAGTGCCTTAGTATTACCCATGTTGCTCTGCACACACTGATCTGAACAAAGTCATATTTGTTATTTGTCATTTGCACAATATCCATTTGCACAGTTATGCTCAAGTGTTAATTTCCTTCATTGTATTTGCCTTGACACTTTCATACCAAATCATCATCCTCTATTCAGACTCTCACACCAATTCTACATATACTGACATTGTTTATTCTGAAGATCCGCACCTTGTATTTTTATATTGTGTCATTATTGATGTGTGTATTTCATGTGTAAATTTGTGTCATCTTGCACCTTTTAGCTTTATCTTGGCCAGGTTTCACTTACAAATGTTCAACATGCCCACATTGTTACATAAAAAAGGTCTAGCCTGGAAGGGATCACAGTGATCCAAGTCAGGTGACTAGAGGATGACGCAACTACAGACCAAATACTTTTCTGGAGTGTCCAAACACATCAGGTTTGTGTTCTACCTGTTGTGCACCGGTCTGATCAGAAGGAAGCTAAAAAGAGAAGGGTTCTGACTCTCTGGGACCGGAGACAAAGATCTCTACAATGTTTAATTTCTAACCAGACAAAGAGCTCTACAGTGTTTAATTTCTAACCAGACATAGAGCTCTACAGTGTTTAATTTCTAACCAGACATAGAGCTCTACAGTGTTTAATTTCTAACCAGCCAAAGAGCTCTACAGTGTTTAATTTCTAACCAGACATAGAGCTCCACAGTGTTTAATTTCTAACCAGACATAGAGCTCCACAGTGTTTAATTTCTAACCAGACATAGAGCTCTACAATGTTTAATTTCTAACCAGACAAAGATCTCTACAATGTTTAATTTCTAACCAGACATAGAGCTCTACAGTGTTTAATTTCTAACCAGCCAAAGAGCTCTACAGTGTTTAATTTCTAACCAGCCAAAGAGCTCTACAGTGTTTAATTTCTAACCAGACATAGAGCTCCACAGTGTTTAATTTCTAACCAGACAAAGATCTCTACAGTGTTTAATTTCTAACCAGACATAGAGCTCTACAGTGTTTAATTTCTAACCAGACA
>JACXGM010009642.1:13389-27398 GCA_016801145.1 Umbra pygmaea | reverse complement strand
CTCTCTCCTCTCCTCTCCTCTCTCTCCTCTCCTCTCCTCTCTCAACTCTCTCTCTCCTCTCTCTCTCTCCTCTCTTTCCTCTCCTCTCTCTCTTCTCTCTCCGCTCCTGTCTCTCCTTTCTCTCCTCTCTTCTCTTTCTCCTCTCTCTCTCCTCTCTCACTCTCTGTCTCTCTCTCTTTCTCTCAAATGTCGTCCTACGGTTTTCTATGCAGGTCAAAATGTCACACTTCTGTATGGGTGTGTTATCCTAGTACATGATGAATATTTCCTTTCTCAATCCAAACCAACAGCCGTCTCCTAATGGGACTATCAGAACTTAGAAAGATATTCACACAGTCAGCTACGCTACCCCCCCCCCCCCACACAAACCATATCTTGCCCATCTTTTTAATACATCCAGTAGAGCTGTTTCCCTGGGCGATCAAACGGACAATGGACCCAAACATGGTTCGTGTGGCACACAAGATGTTGATGCCAAACACCCGCTGGCACTTCCACATGTTTCATATCAGCTCTGGGATTTCAACAAGCCATGCTTTGGTGGCTGGCCTAGCGTTCTAACCTCCAACTACCTCCCTGTATTGAGGAGCATGCTGCCTCGGGGCATTGCAATGAGAACCATATTGACCTTATGTTGAGGGTTGAAGTAGAAAATGCATGGCAGTGTTTCAGTCAGCAGTACAGCGTAAATAGTGTGAGGGAGGAATGTGGTGCTCAGCATCAATGATACGATCACAGCGTAGCGAGCTGAATGTTAGTCTTGACCCAGTGGTTTTAGGATGGTATCTCACAGCAGCTTTAGTGCAGCAACTGTTACTGTAATGTTAATGAGCACACAGAAATACTACACATTTACACAGACACACACAGATAAATAACACTACCTTGTGCCCCAGTTCAGGGTAACTAAACTCCTGTCATCTAGTTTTGCTTCAGACTGACCACTGTCTAATCTCATATAATCATTGTGTTTGAATGTGAGTGTGTTGGCATGCATGCGTGCCACACGCACACAAACTCATGCATACACATCCGGATTCCCAATGTTTATGCGATTGGATACCTTTCCCTAATACGTTCATAATTTCCTGGTGAATAATCCAATGAGACACTGAGTTATCCCCCTAATTCGATTATAGACACAGACTCTGTCTTGAATCGACTGCTATTTGTGAGAGTGAATACTGCGCCAAAACAGGATGAGAGATTTTTAATGAGAGAAGCAAGGTAGGAAAGACACATGATGTTTATTTTGGTGTCCTGCCAGTGTAACCTCAGTTAGTTTCTGAATTTGATGGAAATGGGAAGTGACAGTATATCTTTGATAGATTCCCAGTCAGTTATTCCATTTTAAATGACTCAGCCAGCCCCCACCCTCTAACCTCTGACCTCTAGCTCTACAACACAGGTAATTTCCTCTCTAGACAGACAGACAGACAGACAGACAGACAGACAGACAGACAGACAGACAGACAGACAGACAGACAGACAGACAGACGCAATATGGAAGTTAATTGGTGCTCTACAGAGACAGAGAGATGGAAAGAGAATGAGGGAGAGAGCGGAAAAGAGTGAGAGTGACGGGGCGGGGAGAGAGTAACAGAGAAAGTGTGAGGCAGTGAGACACAAGGAGAGAGAGACTGGGGTGAAGACAGTGACTAGGGCCTGTTCTAGCTGAGGGCAAACACTGTTCGCCTGGCAACACTATATCATGCCGGCAACACAAACTCAGATTTTTTTAGAATAATATCGCTTGTTTTAATTATTTGCATTAATCATTATGATTTTGTGCATTGATAGGTAGTGGATCCATGTTCATGTATTACTAAAATACTCAGTACTATAGTATACTGAGTATCTAAACAAATTGTGATTCTAAAACCAGCAAAGCTCTCATCTAGGGAGAGATTAACCTAGACTAGAGCCTCCAAAAATCCCTGGCCTTGCGGCTCTGTTCATGAACCCAAACAGAACAGATAGCAGCCCTAAGAAAGCAATCTAGTTAGAACCAACCACATCATGACAAAACAAGAAAAGTTAGAACTACTTGACAAAAAAGCATCAAACAGAACAAACTGGAATGTTACTTCCTTAAATAGAGTATACAGTGGTAGTACAGCACAAGCAGCATTGTAAACAAGAATGTAGCAACATTTCTCTAATAGTATTTTTTAGTACTAATATTTTTTTGCATATTGTTACAACATTGTACATTGAAAATAATCCATTTTAAATGTTTTTCTATGTGCATCTAATATTTTATTGTATTCCTTTCAGATTGGAATTGTGGGATTTTTGCAGTATTGCTTCAGACAATAATTTGGTTAAGTTAATACGGCCGGGTGGGGGGGTCTGCGTGGCAAGTCGATGCATTGCAGGACAGTTTACGTCATAATAGTGAATGGTTTGAGCCTGACTATGGGTTCTCTGACTTTCTCCGGACCTCCTGCATGAGGCAGCGCAAATTGGCATAGTGCTGTCTGGGATTTGGGTTAGATGAATCAGAGTATCTATCCTGCCACGTGTCCGTCTAAAATGTATGAAAGAATTATCAAGAATATTCCATCAACGATGATTAAATTAGTAAGTGAACATTTAAAATATTCAATGGTATTACCTAAACTACAAGAACTTACTATAGATGGTGTAAGTTTTGTGGACATAAAATGTTGTAACAAATATTTGAGGAACTGTTTAGTGCATCAATGTTTCCCAGGACGGATATTGAGAAATTACATATTCTGTCATTATGAGAAGAAGGAAACATGTGAAATCAGAACCAAATTTCTTTCATTTCCAGTTAACCCTAAATGTAAAGAGGTGCACTTTAAAATTCTGAATCATATATATCCAGCAAAATAATTTTTAAGAATTAGATTTAATGTTGGGGATTCTAATTTATGCCAATTATGCAAGTCAGAAGTAGAAACGGTTGAACACTTGTTGTTCCAATGCAATTTGGCAAACACATTTTGGAATGATGCCTTCAGCTGGTTACAGCAGAGTATACCTATAAGACTGTTACTGTCATGGGAAATAGTTAAGTTTGGATTGTTAATTAAGGATAAAAAGATATCTTTTGTAATAAATAACTTGCTTTTGTTGAAATTTTTCATACATAAGTGTACATTTTTCAAAATACCTCCACGATTATTGGTTTTTAAAATGGAATTTAAAGTATACCTGGAGACACTAAGAATTATGAAAGGCCGCAAAGCAGTTTTTTGTACACCTTATTAGACGATTTTGGTTTTATAATGTAAAAAATATTCCTACTCCCCTACTTTGCTATTATTATTATTATTATTATTATTATTACTAGTTTTATTTTTTATGACACTATATTTTCCTCATTGTATTTATTTATTTATTTATTTTCCCTTTACTTTGTTTTCGTTTGACTTGCTGATTGTTGTGAATGTTATATAAAGTGTGTTGTTATACTTATATATAAGCTCAATCTTGTTTATAAAATTGTACAATAAAAAAATAAAAAATAAAAAATAAGAAAAATCTATCCTGCCACGTCGCTCTCCAGCGACTCCTTGTATAGTTGGTGAAGGTAATCATTAAAACATTTAACATTCTTAAAGGTACAATATGTAGTTTTCCAAAACAATACCTAACAAATAACAAAAGACATACTTTGCATTGAAAAAGCAAAAATCACTATACCTATATTATATATTTTTCTTAGTTGTGTACTTACATTATCCTAAAGGTTTCCACCAACTTTCAGACCCAGAGAAATTTGTAATATAATTCGAAGACATGGGACGTTTCATTTTGTCTTCCGTCAATGGCGTCATATAACCTTTGACTGCTCTAGTTGCTCTAAATTCCAGGGAACGCCAAACATAACGTGAATAAAGTTATAGTATATTTAACAATACATTACTTTGTCAGATACATTTTTTTCTGCCGGAGACGCTAGATTGGAAGGTCTTCCTGGACGATGATAACAAAACCCATGATCCCACGCTACTTCCCGACGTCATCCAAGTAAATGTTTTGCTATTGTTTTGATTGAGAGACCCCTAGCGGGCAGAAACTTAATATTGTACATTTAAATTATACTTTGTTGCTTGACTGTTCTGACTCTAAGCACAAAGTTTATGTCAACTGAGTTATTAGTTTTGCTACAATACTTTCCCATCCTTGTGGAACAGGAATAATATTACTGAGTATTCCACCTGCTCAAAATGTGTATGTGTACAGTATGTGTACAGTAAGTCAGTGGTTCCCCAACCTTTTTCATGACGTGACACACTTTTATGCTTAAAAAACAAAACATTGTAGCTATGGACATTGCCTTACTGGAGCAGGATGTAGCTAGTAGCAGGGTGCTAAAACACTGCTCAAGTTCATGATACACAACTCTGGAAGAAATTAAGAGATGAAAAATTTCTCAAATCGACCCCATTGAAAACCTCTGGAATGTGATCAAGATGAAAATAGATGGTCCTAAGCCATCAAACAAAGCTGAACTGCTTGAATGTTTTCGCCAGGAGTGGCATAAAGTCACCCAACATCACTATGAAAGACTGGTGGAGAGCATGCCAAGATGCATGAAACACAATTATTTTTGTTATACAATTATTATTATTCCACCAAATATTGATTTCTGAACTTTTCCCAAGTTAAGACATTAGTATTGTGTTGTTTATAAGTTATTATGAACAATTTTCTCTCCATTATTCAAGGTCTGACTTAATTGCACCGTTATATCCGTGACATTATAACAATGAAGCAACGGATACCGTAGGCAGGTTAGCTTATTTTTACTGAGTCGGAGCGCTCACTGAACTGCACATACACTCACTTAAAGGATTATTAGGAACACCCGTTCAATTTCTCATTAATGCCATTACCTACTCAACCAATCACATGGCAGTTGCTTCAATGCGTTTAGGGGTGTGGTCCTGATCAAGACAATCTCCTGAACTCCAAACTGAATGTCAGAATGGGAAAGAAAGGTGATCTAAGCAATTTTGAGCGTGGCGTGGTTGTTGCCAGACGGGCCGGTCTGAGTATTTCACAATCTGCTCAGATACTGGGATTTTCACGCACAACCAATTCTAGGGTTTACAAAGAATGGTGTGAAAAGGGAAAAACATCCAGTATGCGGCAGTCCTGTGGGCAAAAATGCCTTGTTGATGCTAGAGGTTAGAGGAGAATGGGCCGACTGTTTCAAGCTGATAGAAGAGCAACTTTGACTGAAATAACCTCTCGTTGCAACCGAGGTATGCAGCGAAGCATTTGTGAAGCCACAACACGCACAACCTTGAGGTGGATGGGCTACAATAGCAGAAGACCCCACCGGGTACCACTCATCTCGACTACAAATAGGAAAAAGAGGCTACAATTTGCAAGAGCTCACCAAAATTGGACAGTTGAAGACTGGAAAAATGTTGCCTGCTCTGATGAGTCTGGATTTCTGTTGAGACATTCAGATGGTAGAGTCAGAATTTGGCGTAAACAGAATGAGAACATGGATCCATCATGCCTTGTTACCACTGTGCAGGCTGCTGGTGGTGGTGGTGTAATGGGGTGGGGGATGTTTTCTTGGCACACTTTAGGCTCTTAGTGCCAATTGGGGAACGTTTAAATGCCATGGCCTACCTGCGCATTGTTTCTGACCATGTCCATCCCTTTATGGCCACCATGTACCCATCCTCTTAGGGCTACTTCCAGCAGGATAATGCACCATGTCACAAAGCTCAAATCATTTTTAATTGGTTTCTTGAACATGGCAATGAGTTCACTGTACTAAAATGGCCCCCACAGTCACCAGATCTCAACCCAAATAGAGCATCTTTGGGATGTGGTGGAACCGGGGCTTCGTGCCCTGGATGTGCATCCCACAAATCTCCATCAACTGCAAGATGCTTTCCTATCAATATGGGCCAACATTTCTAAAGAATGCTTTCAGCACCTTGTTGAATCAATGCCACGTAGAATTAAGGCAGTTCTGAAGGCGAAAGGGGGTCAAACACAGTATTAGTATGGTGTTCCTAATAATCCTTTAGGTGAGTGTATAGTAGTTTTCCATGTAATACCCCGTTCACCAGTAGGGGGAATCAATTACCTACACGTACATAACATGCACCTTTTTGTTATTTTGACCATTTAGAAACTAAATCTTTTTTCAAATGCTATCAGAAAAAAAAAAATTCTGAATCTAATTAAATGGCTTATTGTTTCATATTACTGTCAAAATTAACACAATTTTAACATGTATTCCCACTCAATTGTTTCACTTACAGCTATGAACACTATTAAACATTTCCTACTAAAACCTTTACCTGAAACAGATCAATCCTCAGTCCAGTCTCTAAGGAGCAGGGTGGTATCTCTGTGGACATCGTCACGGCTCTCGGTTGGATGTGGGTGTCATGACTCGGGGCGTGCGGTACCTCTGTGGACATCGTCACGGCTCCCGGTTGGATGTGGGTGTCATGACTCAGGGTTCTTGTGGTGTTTGTGGGTGATATGGTGTCATGCTTCGATCCATGTCGATGCCTTCATTTGCCCCTGGAGTCTCAGGTGAGTTCACTACTGAAGTTGTGAGCTCTGCCCAGTGGGTCAGGTCATGGTCATTACAACTGGCAATGTCTGCAGTTTTTTGGATGACAGCAGGTCATGAATGAAGTAGGTCACCGGCCCCATACACTTCACCACTGTGCACCTTTTCCATTTCTCCTTCCCCTCAACGAAATTTCCCACCCGGACCAGGTCTCCGTTATGCAGGGCCCGCAGGGTAAAAAAAAGCCTGTCATGGTATGCTTTCTGTTTGGCATGCTGGGCCTCCATGAACCTGGCACGGTCTGGTCTGAAAAGACTGAATCGGGTCCGCAGTCTACGTTTCAAAAACAATTCAGCTGGCATACGGCCTGTGACAGAATGTGGTGTACTGCGGTACATCAGGAGAAAGTTTGCCAGACGATAATGTAGTGATTGAGGTCCATTATCGCCCACACATTCCTCTGGTAGTCCATACGATGCAAACAGACTACGGAGGACCTCAATGGTTTTGGATGCTGTTTTAACACTCATCTGGGCCACTTCAAGCCATTTTGGGTCACCATCCACAACCACCGGGAATTGATGCTTGTCTTTGTCAGCAAAGCCAATACGAATCCTTTCCCACACTCGAGCGGGCCACTTCCAACAGTGCAGTGGTGTTACTCCTGGCATTTGTCTCAGAGCCTGACAAGCTCTGCAGATCTGTACCCTGTTTTCAATGTCATTATCTATTTGAGGCCACCACATGCAGCTTCTGGCTAAAGGTTTCATACTGAAAATCAGGATGTCATCCAAAAAACAGGTGACTCCATCTAGTTTCTGATCCATTACACCCTGGAACATTGAAGGCACACTGGAGACTCCATATGATAGGCGGTGCTACCGGGACAATCCCCGGTGAGTATTGACCGTCAAATAATTCTCTGACACTGGACTCAGCTTCAACTGCTGATATGCATGCAAAAGATCCAGCTTTGAAAACTCTCTTTTAAGGCATAGTGCAGGGGCCTGGCTTTCTTTAATATTGGCTATGCATCTGGCTTGATTGTGTGCTTTAAATCCATGGATGGTACTGGGTCCCACATCAAACACAGACGCCAACACTTCAGGCTCATGGCCACCTCTGTTGTCTACTGTAAATATGTTTGCCGAGTTTAGTTTAATCCTCTTCAGCCAATTTCTCCCCAGCAGTGCCGGATGGTCAACCTTTACTACCACCAGTGGCATGTCTGTCACTGTGCCTCGTATTGGACAGCTACATTCACTTGGCCCATCAACGGAATGGCATCTCCAATGAAAGTGGTTAATGTCAAATGGCATTTTCGCAGTAGCAGGGGTGTCAAGGCCTCTTTACATGTATTTTCTGAAACTAGTGTTCCGGCGCTCCAGTATCTAGCTGCATTTGGATTTAGCTGCCTTCAATGTCCAACACTATTCCAAAGTCATCACTCCCATCTGTAGCAGTGTACACTGAATAGACACCAAACAATTCATTCTTACAATCACTAGCCTCATCTCCCAGTCTGTGTTCTTGTTCAGCATATTGGGTTCTCATCATTTTGCTTCTGTTCCTGCACACGGGTGCAATGTGTCCCAGTTTTGAACAATGGTGGCATTTTTCTGTCTTAAATTCACAGTCATTAGCATCCCATTTGCTCCAACACGATAACACTGCCATGTATTCACGTCCGCCATTGAGCCATCCAGTTGGCTACCACTTGGATTGGTTCATCTGGATTGCTCACGCCTTGTTTTCTGGGTGTACACTTTATGTACCTCTGACGCCTTGTTTGGCTTTTCCCAAAAATCCACAGTGTTCTTAGATGTCATTTCCATTGAGCTTTTAATGCCACAAGCAGCCTTGAAAGTTCAATCACGCTCTGTCAAAAGCCTTCTCTGAATGTCTTCGGTTCTCAGCCCACAGACAAATCTGTCCCTAAGAGCTTCATCCAAATATCCAGAAAACTCACAAGGCCAGATGTACTAACGCTTTTGCGCCCACTTCAGGTGTATTTGTTTTGCAACGTGCACATAAAAGCATGGGGAGGTATGTACAAACAGGCCGCTTTGAAGTTAAAGTGCAGACTGCCTGTCGCTGGAACTGAAAATGACAAATTGTGCTTCTCTGTGTCATGCATATGCATGCATGGGAGGGTCAAGCGGAAAGTGGGAATGTCCCATAAAGAGATGGGAGGAGAAGCGTGAAGTGGGCCTAATTATGTATTCCGTGGTATGTACAAAAACTGCCTGTAAAAGCATGCCTCTATTTTGCTGTGAAAATTGTGCACCTCTTAAAAACAGGTGTAAACCATGATGCTGGTTTCCTCACATATGCTCCCTAGTGAAATCCAAGCCGTAATCCGAACAAGACGAAGACGTAGGCCAAAAAGACGAGCTGAAAAGATTTTTGCCACAAGGATCATACTTTTTCAAAAATAACATTGAATCTCTGACTCAGCATTTAAATTCTGTGTTAGGCTACCCTATAAACAAGCAGGGCCCGGTTCCCCAAAACATTCTTATCGCTAAGTAGTTCTTAACCTATTCCTTAACCTCTCTCTTAACCTTATGGCACAGTTCCCGACACGTTCGTACTTTAAGTATATCTTCTGTAAGTCACACTTTCGTAAGGTTGGTCTGGACCATTCGTAAGCTCTCTCTTAGCGTTGTTTGAGCTCCAGCAGCTAGTCGCCGCCACTGTGCAGCAGTCTTTAGAAATCAGTGCAGCGCAGTACATGTCAAACTATGGTATGTATGTTGCCATAGCTCATTTTTGTTGCTGTTGCACAAGTTATTCCGAAAACTGGAAAACAGTGTCACCTTGTGCAAGCTCACCACGTCCAGCAAAACTTCAAGTTCCTCTGACGAGAAGCTTGGTGCCCTTTTTTTACGTTGCTTCCCCACCATATTCTCTAACTCTCTCTCTTTGTTCATTGTAGATAGGTTGCTTTTTATTGTAAACATTAACCAATGCCAATCAAAACCACATTAAACAGAAGTAACTGAAGCTGCTTGCCAATCAATTCTGATTGTAAAGTACCTTACCATTGATATAAAAGTGTATTACATCATTTTTAGAAGTCGTTAAACCCACGTCAAGAAGCGGGACAAGTGGCACAACGGGACGAGGAGGGTGAATGATCAGCGAGGGATACCTTGTTCGTCTACCAGTCACAACATATCGTATGAACACATTACTGACAATTTGATAATTGAATTAAAAAGTCTATATTTTACTGATAACTTAAACTATGCTAAAATAAATGTTACTGGAATAATTTAAGGAATGTTTCATTTACATAGAACGTGTTGTCTTTCTTAACACCGTAATGCCCCTTTGTGAAGTGAAAAATCGATTCCTGAGCAATCGATGACAACTAATTCATTACCTTCCCTTGGGACAGCGCCTTTGTAACGTCGAACTTAAGAGGCAGCTCGTTAAGAAGCTTCCTAAGGGACACTCTGGGGAACACACTTAGGAACATAAACAACTTCGGTAAGATATATCTTTTGAGTCTTCTTAGCACGCTAAGAGTGAAAGTTATTAGGGAACCGGGCCCAGATCAACCTCGTTATCGATAAATTTTTGTTTTCGCTGTTTTGCCTGACTTGGTGGCTGATCCATGATGGAAAGAGAGGAGGAAGCCCATTCAACTGCGCGTTGAAATACGCACAATTTATAGTATAGTGGGTGGGGACAGGCACTGATTATCTGATGAACTGCTGGTTTGGCGCATAACACGCACACTGCGGTTTCACATCAAGCACTTACTGCGTCTTTGCCATGGCGCTGTTAACGCTGCGTTTACACATGTACGTACATCTAGCCCACAGTATGTAGAAAGTTGTTTACTTGCAATGGTGTATTCGGCCACGCTTTCTCCGTTTTGCTGGTGTCTCCGTTGAAATCGGAATCGCTCTGCGATCACCATTGGCTTTGGTTTGTAGTCGTCAGTCAGTGCTTTAACTGAGTAGGTTGTATGACATCGTTCTTCAATAAATGATATACTTCTCCCACAATCATGGATGAAAAATGCACTGACCTTTTTGTCAACAGGCACAGCATTTCCATTTATCCACTGTTCAAATCATTCAAGATATGATTCAAAATCTTCATCTGATTCCTTATATTCTCCATTCTCCAATGCTTCCAATTTGGAAAGATGCCATGTTGCTAGCACTGTAACACCGCTAACTTCCCTTCCCTGGTTATTTTTGTCTGTGGCTTTTTCTCTTTTTTATTTTTTTATTTATCTTCTATCACTAGACGTGGGCCGTTTTCTCTCCATTGTCAATATATCCCATCCTCGTCGCCACCGTTATATCCGTGACTTTATAATAGTGAAGTAATGGAGACCGTAGACAGGTTAGGTTATTTTTACTGAGTCAGAACGCTCACTGAACTGCACATACTTTATAGTACTTTTCCATGTAATACCCCGTTCACCAGTAGGGGTGACCAATTACCAACAGGTACATAACATCCACCTTTTTTGTTAATTTGACCAATTGTCATTTCTTTGCAAATAAATGCTTTGAATGACAATCTTTTTATTTAGAATTTGGGAGAAATGTTATCAGTAGTTTAAGGAATCAAAAAAAAGTTTTACCCAAACATAGACACTATCAATTGTAAAACCAGAGGAACTTTCTATTTACAGTGGTCTCTTCATTTTTTACATAGATGTATGTAGTCACTTAATACAAATAGTGCAGAAAAAAAAGAAATTGAACGTTCAGATTACAACTATGAAGTTAATTCAACAAAGTAGTTGAACATTCAGGTCGGCTTTGGGCTCCAACTCCCCAGGAGATAGAAGAATAGGTAAGGAAACATTTCCTATGTTTACCAAAATACCATTGTGGGGGCACACAGGGTAATGGAGGACCGTTTCCACCTGCCCGGGCCACATATCCACCTGCCCGGATCACCAGTCCTCCAGCCACATTAAATCTTCATGCCTGGAACTAATCTACCTCCCCAGCCAGCGGGGGTGCAACATCAGTCACCAGCGGCTACATCGGTCACTCCGGGCATTGGAAGGTTTGAGAGGTGGGTAGGGTTTGACGAAATCCCTTGGTAGCCTTTGAAGAGTTTTAAAGCCACAACATGGGAGGAGGAGCAACACAACCCAGCAGCTTTGGAAGAAGTTCCGCCCCCTGCTGATGTTTTGTCTCCAGCAGCAAAGGATGTGGCTTCGCCCCTTGATGCTGTTTCACTTCCAGCAGCCAAGGAAGTGGCTGCTCCCACCAGAAGCTAGAAAAGAGGCTCTGCCCCCTGCTGCTGTTGTATTCCCAGCAGCCATGGAAGTGGCTCTGCCCCCTGCTGCTGTTCCCTCACCAGCAGCCAGAGAAAAGGCTCCGCCCCCTACTGCTGTTGTATTTCCAGCAGCCAGGGTAATGGCTCTGCACCCTGTTGCTGTTATCCCTTCAGCAGCCAAAGCAGAGGCTCCAACCTCTGTTGCTGAAGTGGCTCTGCCCCCTGCTCTTGTTCCCTCACCAGCAGTCAAAGAGGATGCTCCGCCCCCAGCTTCTGTCAACTCACCAGCAGCACTGCTTGAGGGACTACCTCCATGGCAGCTGAGTGTTAAACTGCCATTTCCACCACCAGCGCAGATAGAGGAGCGGCCGCCAGCAGCCGTTTCTTTACCAACTGCTGCAGAGAGAGGAGCTGCTGAGACTCCGTCCCCTGCTGTAGGTTCCTCTCCAACATCCGCTGAGGACTCTACACCCTGCTGCTGTGCCACCTGCTGGAGAGTCACCAACTGCTACAGAGTGGATTCAGCCTCCTACTGCAGTGCCATCTTTAGCCACAGAGCGGTCTCTAGCCCCTCTCCTGGTGCCTGCATCTCCGATTCATTACGGAGTACCTGCAGCTCCGCCTCCTGAACAGGTGCCTGCAGGTCCACCTCCCTCACCGGTGCCTGCAACTCTAAACCTCTCACAGGTGTCTGCAGGTCCACTTGCTGACCAGGTACCTGCAGATCGGTCCTTGAACTGGTGCCTGCTACTCCACCCCCTGACCTGGTGCCTGACGTTCCGCCCCTTCCAGGTATCTGTGGCTTCGCCCCTTTTCCCAGGAACTGGCTATGTTGATGTCAGCACGTGTCAGCTGCACAACCTTTGTCTCCTGTGCCGGCAGTGCCTACCTGGGTGCCGGTTTCCCAGAGGCCACTTGCTTGGGGGGGGGGGGTACTGTCATGAATAGGGTCATGTCAGGTCTGTTTGAATAGTGCCCTCTGGTGGGTATATGTTGTATGTACTGTTGTTATGGAGAAGGACTACAATTCATTAATTGACCTGTGTATATGGTTCCTGTATTTGTCCATAGTGATTGTCGATTATTGTTTCACTGTAGGTGTCTGTTGTTTGTCATAATTTGGTCTATGGGATTTTACAAGTGCATTGTTTCACTCTCTCGTCTGGTATGACGTGTACTAGTGAGTATCATTCTGAGTAGGTTTATCAAAGTTTCTCAGCTATAGCTCATTTTGAGTCATACACTTATGTACAGTGAAGGTTTGTTGCCTTGTATACCATATATTTCATGTTTTGGACATAGGAGTTGCCCGATTAGCACCATAGCCAACTGGCTTGCATTATTATTTTGTTAGCACGTCCTTTAAAATACATTAAGTAATGTGATTCGCCTGAGTCTGCCTCCTGCATTCTCCCCACTACACTCTCATGTACACATCACAGTCATCCTCCCATTAGCACCCTCTGTTTCTCCCTCCCTCTCTTTCTTTCTCTCCAGCTCTCTGGCATTCTCTCTCTCCCGTCCCATAGTCCTTTTGGGAAGGTCTGTTTACAGTCTATTGTTAGTCTGGTGCAGCTGGCTGGAGGCTTGGATTGATGATAGACAGATGAGGAAGTGATATTTCTCATCTCTCTCCTTCATTCTCTCCTTTTCTTCGTCTTCTCTCCTTCATTCTCTCCTTCTCTTAGTCTTCTCTCCTTCATTCTCTTCATCTTTCTCCTTCATTCTCTCTTCTCTCCATCTTCTCTCCTTCATTCTCTTCATCTTTTCTCCTTCATTCTCTCTTCTCTTCATCTTTTCTCCTTCATTCTCTCTTCTCTCCATCTTCTCTCCTTCAATCTCTCCTTCTTTTCGTCTTCTCTCCTTCATTCTCTCCTTATCTCCATCTTCTCTCCTTCATTCTCTCCTTATCTCCATCTTCTCTCCTTCATTCTCTCCTTATCTCCATCTTCTCTCCTTCATTCTCTCCTTATCTCCATCTTCTCCCCCTTATTCTCTCCTTATCTCTATCTTCTCTCTCACTATTCTCTCTCTTCTTCCTATTTCTCTTTTCTCTGTCTTCTCTTGCTCTCTTTCTTTCATACACTCAGCTTCTCCATCTGTCTATTTTTGCTGCATATTTAGTGGAATGCAGAGTTTTGCTGCCAAAATGGTGCTGATGGGAATGTGTCTGTGTTTGTGTGTGTGAATGTGTGTCTGTGTGTGTCTGTCTGTGTGTGTGTGT
>JACXGM010009642.1:0-13289 GCA_016801145.1 Umbra pygmaea | reverse complement strand
ATTAAAAAAATGCACCATTCGCCCTGAAAATTGTTGAAATTAAAATATATTTTGTGATCCATACATGCATGTCTTTTGATTGTAGTGGAACAAAACAAAAAACCTATGAAAATGTGACATAGAAAACAAAATGTGGATGCAAACTACTTTTGCCAATTTCTACATTTCTACTTTAATACTTGAAACTTGAGTTCATTTAAAAAAGTGGAAGAGTACCAATATCTTTATATCATTTAAAATGGACTGTGATTTTCACTGAATTGCATAGAGATTTTAAATAAGTTTCACTTCACCCCCCCCCACACACACAAACACAAGCAAAATAAAATTTGTAACTGAGTCCCAAAAACTCTCACTGTTCTCTCAGTAAATTAAACAAAGATCCTCTATACCAGAGGAATTCAACTCTTACTCTACGAGGGTCGTGGCCTAATGGTTTTCGGATCTACTTTTCATTAATTGCATTCATCTGGTGTACCAGGTGTAAATAAGTCCCAGATTAGAGGTTTGAAATGAAAAAACTAGGGACGTATATGTGACCTGTTGGTTTTCAACAGGAATTAGGGGACGTTTATGTGACGTGTTGGTTTTGAATGGTTCGTCTTGGAAGGATGAGTGTGTGTGCGTGTGTGTGTGCTTGTTTGGGTGCACCCATACATCTGTGTGTCAAACTAATAACCACTAGTAATGATAACATCTTTGTAGAAATCCACTTGTGGTGTAATCCTCAATTGTGATTATTTTACTACAGACATAAATACAGTTTGTGTATGTGTGTGTTTCTGTGTGTTTGAGTGCTAGACAATACCTCACATTGTAATTTGTTCTCTGTAGGAGTGAGGGAGCCTAAAACAAAGGCTCATTATTCACATTATCACTTCCTCCTAAATGCCTTTTCCAGGGTTGAGCAGTAACTGATTACAAGTAATGTGATTACTAAAGAATTTAGGAGTAATTTTAGGTACTTTTACATTTGGGAGTAGTCTGTTGAAAAATGTATCAATAATGTAAGCCGTAAACAGCTTCAGAAATAATAAATATGTACATTTTCTAGTCACCATTATAACTGATTTACGTAATTGGTTCATGAATCCAAACTGCAGTATTTGGTGATAAATTATCAAAATGCGCTTCTTGCATTTGTCAAACAATAAATAAAAATGAGTACATAATAATGGACATTATATTGTCAACAGCCATTTTTAGACCCATATCTTTTTTGTCTTTCAGTACACTACTGTACCACTTAGCATCAGTCTATGATGCCCTTATTGACATAAACTGGTGTGAACTTTCTATTTTTTTCGAGTGCTACTCTATGTCTGTGCAATTACATCTTACCATCAAGGAGTGATGAAGCAAATGCATGTTTTATTTGAAGGACTAAACTAGATGAATGCTAAATATATTACGGTGGGCAACAGTGATACCCAAAACAAGAAAACAGCCATTTTTAATGCACCACTACGTATCATAATTCACATAGACTTCCGCAACATGAAGAAATAAGACATGGAGACAGAAAGAGTACATACCAACAATAAAGCACATACAACAGAACAAACATAGGATTATATCTTCCAGACGAATGACTTAACTACCAACAGGTGCTAACAATCAGACACATACAACAGAACAAACATAGGATTATATCTTCCAGACAAATGACTTAACTACCATCAGGTGCTAACAATCAGATACATACAACAGAACAAACATAGGAGTATATAGCAGACTAATGTCATAACTACCTACAGGTGCTAACAATCAGACAAACAAGATTGGGATCAATTGGATTGTACAGATTACACAGTACCAAACACAGTCAGACACCCGAGGGCACTGTCATTCCATTCTGCCATGGCTGAGATTGTAACTGTACCTCCCAAGGCCCCAGAAGCAACAACCAATCCAAGTGGAAGGAGGGATCCGGCACCAGGGGAGGTACCACTGGCACCGGAGCAGGGGTTGGAGCAACAGCCACTGGTGAATGGTGCAGAGCATCAGGCACTGGTGAATGGTGCAGAGCATCAGGCACTGGTGAATGGTGCAGAGCATCAGGCACTGGTGAATGGTGCAGAGCATCAGGCACTGGTGAATGGTGCAGAGCATCAGGCACTGATGAATGGTGCAGAGCATCAGGCACTGGTGAATGGTGCAGAGCATCAGGCACTGGTGAATGGTAAATGGACTGCATTTGCATCTACATGCAGCTGCATGTGGCAGCTGGTGACTATAAGATTTGGGGAGGACAGGTGGAAAACCCACCCACTGTGCCATTTTATTGAACACTATTTAGCTATTTATGTCTATATCTATGGTTATTGTTTAAAATTACACAACACACTCTGATTTAAAAAGGACAGAAGTAGGATAAAAAATCCCAAAACTAAGTCTGTTGTGATTTTTATTTTAACCTCAATGATTTTTTATAGTCCTTTTCCATTAGTAGCTTTCACAAAGTGCTTATACAGACACCCAGCCTGAAACCCCATAGAGCAAGCAACAACAGGTTGATGCACAGTGGCTAGCAAAATCTCCCTAGTAGGGTACAACCCTAAAGCTGGATTCACACAAGGTCCAGCAAACTGGTTGCACTGCGGTGGAAGTCCATTAATTTCAATAGGAAGCAATCTACCGGAACCGGCAAAATGTGGATGTGGTGCGGCGGGTGTGTCGCAAGAGTTGAAATAATCCAATTTGTGCGGTGAACCGGAACCGGAAGTTGATTTACCTCTGAGAAAGAGCTAATATCTCGCTTTCACCTATGGGTTTATGGGATTGCAAGAAAAGCTTTGAGAGCTCAGTAGATAGTTTTCATATTCGCAATTAATACTAAACTGAAAAAAGCTCCTGCCAGTCGCCTTGCAGGAGGACGACAGTTGTATGGAATGTTGCCCACCATCTCGTAGATGCGGAAGATTGATTACGATGTTGATTGCGGTGTACAAGTGTGTCTGCATTACGATGCCGTACTGTGATTTTTTTACTGGACCTATTGTGAATCCAGCTTTAGAAGAAACCTAGAGAGGAGCCAGACTCTCAGGGGTTGTCAGTCCTCATTTGGCTGTGGCGGGTGATATTATAAGGATAAATTTGTTTGTCCACAACTAATTATCATATTGTGTCACTAAATACAGGTGGCCTATTTCCAAAGCCTTTTGGCAGCATTGCCATCAACTACAAAATTCTGTGGACAAGAACACAGACAGGGGTCACCTAGCAGTTGTCATGCTAACTGGTTCTGTTTCCAGGTGTAATCCATAGAATCAGATTGTCCTAAATTTCAACATGACACCAGAAATGTTAGAACACAGCATTCCATGGAATGATAACCTCTCATAGTAGAATGCAGAATGTAACCAACCAATCAACTGTGTCCACTGCATATTATAATACTTCTAGAACAGCTATTTTACCAGAAGATGGTAATTCTCCTGCATGTTAAAATTACAATTGCTACAGTGAGGTTTTAGACCAGCCAGAGAACACATTAGAAGTTTCAATATGGTCCGCTAATACTGCATCATAGCGTGCTATCAAGTGCACCAACTCCCTGTAGTTGCACTTGTAAGAAAACTCCTGCCTCTCATCATGTCCTCTAATCGTTTGCTCTTGCATTCAAAGATGAGCTGTTGCATTGATTAGACAGATTAAAGCATCTCTGTTTCGTCTCACTTTAACGTTGTGGTTTGCTCTTTGCAAACGATCTCCCTGATCAATTAACTTGTTTATGGGCACCCGACCCAAAAGCTTCAGTCTACTAATGGAGCCAATGTGTTCACATGTCTTTTAGTAGCCCGATCCAAATTATTTTTATCGCAAAATCCCAAGGCAGACAAAATGTTAAACTTTGAAGAATATTTACGATTCCCCATCAGAAATCACCAACAATACAGTTCGTTAGTTGTAGGACTGCCTGTTACTAGCCAAGAATAGCAGTTTTGATCCTTATCTTCTCTGCATAATCCAAACTCTGGAGTTGCTGCAACAACAAATAATTAATCCATTAGTGGTTCTTTTCCATCATACTCTCTATGTCCAATGCCATGCCTCTCTGCCTCGCCACTAATGTCCCTACTGAAATCCATATTAGCCATTGCCTTAGACCTGCCTAGCTGCACAAGCTAAAACTAGCTAGCTACTGAAAAAAACAGGAAAATGTAATGTTGAAAAATCACAAGGTAGTTCACAATGTGCACACTAGCTAGCTAATTCTCAATAAAAATATAAAAGAATAAAATGCTGTCCACAATTTGAGGTTATAATTCTCTTATGCTAAACACATTTCATATTCGCTTTACCATCAGGAACAACCTCCGCTGCCTCAATGGACGAGCCTCAACTGCTGCATTTATATAGCACTTTTTCTAGCCAACAATGGCCACCAAAGCACTTTACAGAGCCTCACATTCACCCATTCAGTCACTCATTCATACACCGACGGCGGTGTCAGCCATGCAAGGCCCCAGCCAGCTCGTCGGGAGCAGCCAGGGTTAGGTGTCTTACTCATGGACACCTCGACACTTCGTCAGTAGGACCCGGGGATCGAACCACCAACCTTACGGTTGCTAGACAACCTACTTGACCCACTGAGCCACTGTCGCCCCACATGGGAAGGAGCAGCAGGCACCGGTGAAGGGGGCACAGCATCAGGCACCCATGAAGGGGGCAGAGCAGCAGGCACCCATGAAGGGGGCAGAGCAGCAGGCACCGGTGAAGGGGGCAGAGCATCAGGCACTGGTAAGGGGCAGAGCAGCAGGCACCGGTGAAGGGGGCAGAGCATCAGGTACTGGTGAAGGGGGCAGAGAATCAGGCACTGGTGAAGGGGCGGAGCAGCAGGCCCTGATGAAGGGGGCAGAGCATCAGGCACCGGTAAAGGGGGCTGAGCAGCAGGCACTGGGAAAGAGGCAGAGCAGCTGGTTCTGGCTGAGGAGTTGAGGGTGGAGCCACTGCCTTAGCAACAGTAGACTGCTCTGGAGCAGGGGTCTGGTCACCTAAAAGAAGAGATGTGGCTCTGGTGTAGGAGGTGTGGCCTTTGACTCTGGCATAGGAGGTGTGGCCTCAGGCATAGGAGATATATCATCTGGCACTGGCATTGGACACTCCCCCAGCTGAGACAATGTAGCCTGGTCCCCCAGCTGAGATGGCATAGGCCATCTCCCCAGCAGTGATGTTGATGGCAGCTCCCCTAGCGGTGATGTTGTAGGCAGCTCCCCCCGCCTAGATGACTTAGGCACCACCCCGCGCCAATATATTGTGGGCAGCTCCTCCCTCTGTGATGTAGAAGGCAGCCCCTCCCCCCAGACGTTGAAGGGATCATCACTAAATCCTGATCACGCCTCGCTCTGTCCAATGTCCAGAGAACAGGTGGTAGTGACGGGGTGTACAAGAGCCCCCTGGGGTGTACAAGAGCCCCCTGACCACTCCATCCAGGCAGTGTGCCAACCACCTCCCAGATACACTCACCGACTTGCCCCCCTAAGTCTCTCAAATCCTTAAGCTTTCACCGTTTACTTGCTTCTAACACATCAATATTGAGGCCAAAATTAAGAAGCAGGAAAAATGGGCAATCGTAAGGATTTGAGTGACTTTGACAAGGGGCAAATTGTTATGGCTAGACGACTGGGTCAGAGCATCTCCAAAACTGCTAGCCTGGTCCTACCAGTATGTACATTTCATGTTACAGAGAGTCTGGCCACTCTCCATTAACAAGCGTTAACTTCCTTGAAGGCAGGTACTTTGTTGAAATTTAAACCTATTGGATCTGCCATAACCAATCGCTACGTTTGTTCGTGACGTACTACAACTCAAACTAGCGCAGGACATAAACGTCAACGTTCTCATCCACTCCCTCTGTTCGCTGATTGGACAGGTAAAAAATTGTTCGAAGAAAACCCAAGAACATGTTGCAAACCCAGACGTAGTACTGAAGGAAAATTAAGTACGTAGGAGGGCGGAGCCAGGCTACAAAACTGCAGTTCTTGTATGATATTCCTGATCTGCAGTAGTCGGTCAGTACCTATCAAAAGTGGTCCAAGTAAGGAAAAACAGGGTCATGGGCGGCCAATGCTCATTGATGCACGTAGGGAGCAAAGGCTGGCCCCTGTGGTCCGATCCAACAGAAGAGCTACTGTAGCTCAAATTGCTGAAAAAGTGAATGCTGGTTCTGATAGAAAAGTGTCAGATCACATAGTGCATCGCAGTTTGTTGCATGTGGGGCTGCTGTTTTGACAGCAAAAGGGGGACATACACAATATTAGGCACGGCTGGTCGGTATATATAGCAGACTAATGACTTAACTACCAACAGGTGCTGACAATCAAAGAATACAAGAATGTGATCTATTGGATAATGACTAGACAATCTTGAAACTGTCCGGATTACACAGTACAGATGCCCGAAGGCGCTGACAGTCCATTCTGCCATGGCTGAGACCATGACTATGTCCTATTGTAACATTTTTTTGGGGCCCACTGAATTTGTTCTAGGAATTTGTCTTAAAACAATTTATGTAAACAAAGCTCCTGCTATGCCATTCAACTGATTATAAACTAGGTTTTTAAAGTAATTAAGAAGAAGTTCAGTTCTTGCAGGGAACCCAAGTGATCAGTTCTGCTTATCAGCTGATAGACTCAGCTGATCGTGTGTGGTGTTAGGGGCTGTTGCTTGGTCAAGTCCTGCAATCCCCATGGCGTGGGGGTCTTGTGTTCTACTTCTTCTGTATCTTGCCAGGATGTTGTCTGCTGTGGGTATTGCAATTTCCTTGTGGTGGCAACATGGCCCTGCGGATCCGCCTTAAATGTTTCCTTTCATGGTATGCGCGGCTATTCACGTTGTGACATGCATTCATACGGACTGGTAAATGATCTCTTAGTGGGCCTTCTTGGTAATTTCTGTTACGTTGTTCTGTTTCTGTATGTTGGAGTTGGATTGTTTCAGTATGGGACATATGTCATGTCTGTTGTCTGGTTAACATAACTGGATTGGCGTCGTTCGCTGATGTTATATTTTGTGTACTGTGTTAATGAATTCAATGTTGTTGTTTGTGGTTTATGTCCTTTGTGCTAGCTGGTCGGTACATTGCCTTGGGTTCTTCCTTCGTGGTTGTCAGTCATGTCGCAGTTGTTTTTATTGTATTTAACGCTTCGCTTCTGCTGGTTTTGGGGTATCTTCAGTAACGAGTGGTTTCGCGTATGGCCTCCCGGATAATTCCATTTCTGTTGCGGTGTAGAGTTTCTGTTATGTAAAAATTATGTCCTATGGGTTAGTATGTCACATTTGGGGCAAGCAGTGTTCAAAGATACAATTAATTGCAACCCTTTTAATTTAGTTCTCTGGTAAGAAATTAGCTTCTCTGTTAAGGGACGTAGGTTCTCGGATTGTCACAAAACTGAATAGAAGAGGAGGCAGGTGCAGGTAACGAAGGTAGTTTACATAAGCAATACCCAACAGGGAAAAACAGCTCATAATGGTGCTTAAATAGGAGACTGGCAATAATTAGCAGGTTCATTACATAACACCTGTTCTTCTGACAACTTATCCTCAGCATAGGGAAAAGCTAGAGGGTAGTAAGTACAAAGCAAAGAGCACCTATGTGCTTGCATACCTGTTCCTTAGATAACACAGAACTGAACAATAAACATATAAAACACAGAAATCCCCCCAACCTCTTATACTCCGGTGACAATGAACGCTGACCCTTTCAAGTATCGTAAGAGGATATTACAGTACCCCCCCTCTGAGAGGTGGTGGCTCCAGCCACCGAGGAAGCCACAGAGCGAGGATGCCCCCTAATACGCCATCCAGGATGCTCAGGATACAGACGGTGGAACTCCTGACACAGCGCCAGATCAAGAACGTCCCCAGCCGGAATATAACTCTGTTCTTCCGGGCCATACCCCTCCCAGTCAACCAAGTACTGTAGTTGTCCAACCGACGCCTGGAGTGGACAAGGCCCCGCACTGAATAAGCCTCTTCACCATCCACGTGGAACGGAGGTGGAGGCGCATCGCCCATCCTGTTCCCATCAAGGGGACCCCACACAGCCGGCCTGAGAAGGGAAACATGGATGGTGAAATTCTCATGTGACAAGGCAGTTGGAGAGTGTACGTAACCTTGTTTACACAACAAAGGACCGGAAAGGGACCAAGAAAACATTGTGATAGCTTCCTACAAGGCGTGCATAATCTTGTGTCTCTCGTGGATACCCAGACCCTGCCACCATGCCAATCACCCTGTACCCGGTATCCTCGAATGGCATGCTGAAGGTGTCTTTTGGCCGCATTCCACAACTCCTCCGCCCTCTTGAATCAATCGTCAACAGCCGGAATCTGCGCTGTGCTAGAATGCCACGGCACCAAAGGTGGCTGGTAACCTAAGACGCACTCGAAAGGTTTCAGGTTAGTAGCAGTGTGTCTTAACGAATTCCGGGCATATTTAGCCCATGGAAGTACATTACCCCAGTCACAAATCCTAGTACTGCAGTAAGATCGAAGGAACCTCCCTATTTCGTGGTTCGTTCTTTCCACCTGTCCATTCGATTGTGGATGGCACCCGGAGGTATGACTGACCGTTACGCCCAGGCACTCCATGAATGATTTCCATACGTTGGACACAATGTCTTCTGGTATGCCAAATGTCCTGAAAACATATGTGAACAACGCTTCCACCGTCTCCAGGGCTGTGGGTAGACTGGGGAGTGGAATTAACTTGCAAGATTTCAAAAATCTATTCACTGCAAGTAAAATAGTTGTATTTCCTCTAGATGGTGGCAAATCAGTGATGAAATCCACCAATAGGTGTGACCATGGACGTTGAGGTATAGGGAGTGCATGAAGCTTACCATAAGGCAGATGTCTAGAAGTAGTGCTTTGGGCACAGACCGAACAGGAAGCCACATACCTCTTGATATCCCTCAGCATGGCATGCTACCAGTACTTGGCTTTAAGGAGAACCAGGGTGCAGTTGATGCCCGGATGCCCAGATGCCCAGATGCAGGAAAGGTGTGTACCCACACCAAGAGACAGTCCCAGAGAGAAGTGGGAACAAAGAGGAGGGTAGCGGGACAGTTAGGTGGCGTGGGCTCCCTCACCTGTTCTCTCAGAATGTCCACATCCCAGTGGATGGGAGCGATTATGCGGTCAGATGGTATGACGGAGGTCTCCCCAGTCGTAGGACTCCCAACGTTGTACATGCGAGACAGTGTGTTGGCTTTCCCTTTCTTTGAGCCCGGATGGTAGGACAGGGTGTAGACAAATCTTGTAAGATTAATTGCCCACCTAGCTTGCAGAGAATTAGACGCCTGGCCTTGATTTACTGCAAATTGCGATGGTCCGTCCATATCAAAAAGGGATGTTTGGCCCCCTCCAACCAGTGTCTCCAGGTCTTCAGAGCCTCCACTACAGCCAAGAGTTCCCTGTCCCCCACATCATAATTGCACTCTGCTGGTGACAGCTTCCTGGAAAAAACACAAGGATGCAACTTGGATGGATTACCTCATCGTTGTGAAAAGATTGCGCCAACGCCCACCTCCAAAGCATCTACTTTTACCATGAAGGAGAGCTCTGGATCAGGATGCTAAAGAATGGGAGCTGATGTAGGTCTCCATTGCTGCTGTTTCTGCGTAAGAGAAAGGTTACAGGTTGGCTCCTAGGTAGAGTGGCCCCCTGAAGAAGGTCAATGGCGCAATCACCCGACCTATGGAGGGGAAGACAGGTGGCTTCGGTCTTGGAAAAAACCTCAATGAGGTCCTGGTATTCCACTGGCACAACTGTAGACAAATCAAAGGTAGGTTGTGGACTCTCAATGGAGAATGTGTTCACCCCCATAAGACGACAATTCTTACCACAATCAACGGACCATGTAATAATATTTTTCTCCCTCCAGGAAATTACAGGATCGTGTTCAACTAGCCATGGCATACCCAAAATGAGGGGGTGAGTAGGAGAAGAGATTGTAAAAAACAGTAATGTTTCTGAATGTTGATTCCCCATGCACATACATAATGGTTTGGTCTGGCGTGTTACTACCACTCACAACCGGATGTCCATCCACAGCTAATACCGGTATAGGAACCTTCAGCCTTTCCAAGGGCACTCTCCAGGTAGTGGCAAGGTTTATGTCCATAAAGTTCCCCGCGGCACCTGGATCAAGCATGACTGAAAGGGAACTAGCAGTGGAATAATCAGGAAAAGCCACCTCTAAGGTAAGCACATTGTGACACAGGTGAAGACTAGAAAGGAGCAATCCTACCCTCAGGACCAGGCCGTGGAGCTCTCCTCTGATAACACTGAGGACCCTTGATGGAAGGACATTGTGACAAAACGTGCCCCTCCTCTCTGCAGTACAGGCATAGACCTAGTCGCAACCTGCGACATCTCTCTGCACGAGAAAGGCGAGTCCTGTCTACCTCCATCACCTCACCCCAGGAGCTCGTAGAGGGAACAGTATTACGCATGACATGCTTCTTACGAGCACGTAATAACTTTTCCAGCTTGATGGTCATCTGGATGAGTTGGTCAAAAGAGGCATCCTTGCCCCGACAGGCTAATTCAACTTTAATATCCTCCCGTAAGTCCTCCCTAAACAAGGCGAGGAAAGCTGCCTCATTCCATTGACTAGCTGCCGCTAGTGTCCGAAAGTCCAATGCGTAATCTGCGGCGGTCCTCGCTCTCTGCCTATATGAAGCAACTGATCACCGCTCTCCCTCTCTATAGCCGGGTGATCAAACACTGACCTAAATCTGAACTGAGACCAAGTCCAACTAGAAACATCAGGTATGATTCATGAGCTTCAAACTAACAATAATTAAAACCCTTCACAGTCTCCCGACGTTCTAGAACATCAAGTGCGAACCGTACATGCTTGGTACCGTTTGAAAGAGGAAGATCAAACGAAAAGAATGCGTGGTCATCCCTAAACACAGCAGGAGCTATGGCGCCTCAAAGTTGGTCATGTTTTTTAAACGGTGGCCTTTTTTGCTAAACACATTATAGACAGGGAGTTAAATATAGCTGGGATTTCAAAAACATATAGAAATATAATAAGACATGGGTGCAGCATTTTGATGTTGACTTGTTTGTATGTCCTCCAAACTTTGCAAACTGGTCCAGGTGCCCTGGAAGCTTGATAATATGCATTAAAAAGCCTTATTCATCATGATTTACATGCTTTTACACATAAAAACAACAAAATATACATGTGTTCTTTAGTTTTTGGGGATAAATATTTAACAAACATAAAATTCAATGACCCAGGATGTTGGATTTCATTTATCCATGTTGTATCCATGGGTCTGCTGAGTCCAAAACCATAAAGCACTTCACTGTAGATCAAAGTATGACCTTTCCAGAGGCCAAAAGGTCAACTTTGTGCCAGGCGGACCTAAAACCTCTTAGACCTTGAAAGTTGATTTGAGTGGAACTGCTAGCAATAATGAGAAGTCTGCAGCTACCAACCTTAACCTTAACTTAGTCAATGACACCGACGTCGACAATAACGTTAGTAACGAAACACATGCATGGCCTGACTGTTGGTCAAGGGACAAACACACACACACACGACTTGTTTAAATAAATACATTTATGTTGTTATAAATAACAATAAATTGTTGTTGTACCAGCAGTATCTCCAAGTTTTGTTTTTCAGTGTAGAAATCTTAAACGTCATAAAGATTTGTCAATGCAAGAGAGTACCGGCACCTTTTTTCCCCACTTCAAGCACTGGTCGAGAGGTTTCTGTCAGAGGGGCAATAATCATGGTAATTGTGGCTAGTGTTAGACATTGCTTATAATGGTTTTGGGGGTTCTTGGTATGTGTTACAGATTCAGCTTTTAGGATATATTGTCATATATAAGTGCCGCTACAAATTGTGAATTTAAAGGGGCACTTTACCTATTAGAATTAAGCTTTGTATCAGTAGAAACCCGTTAGTATTTCTGAACTAACCCTAACTCCCTCACTCATGAACCCATGAGACAGGAAACCTATCTATTTTTGGTCTGGAAAAAAATCTTTGGATGACGCAAAAATCGTCATTTTGCGTCATCTGAAGACTTTTTGCCCAGAGGCTATGGACTACAACCAGTAGTAGGAGCTTCTTCCGTATATTTCCACCAAATATTTTGGTATTCCGAACTCACCAAATTTCCAAATAGTGTCAGCCATCTTGAAGCTAAGTGAACAGGCTATTGCTCTGTGGATAAAACTGAGTAATACTTTAGTAGGCAAACCATGATGGCTGAGGGTATTTTTGAAGATGATATGACAGAAGGGGATTTTGAAGATCTGGTGCGTGAATCCGATGCTTGTGGCTGCCTGTACGAGCTGCAATACAGTGAGGAACAGTTGCGGATGATGGAGGAACAATAGGTGTCCCTAGCAGAGTCCTATTGCTGTCGCGAATTTCAGCAATGACATTTTCTCCTTGAAGAAATCGCTGAATCTGCTAAGGAAACGGCACTGGCAGTATGTGTAACAGAGCACTCTAGCTTTGATCACAGGGGTGTCTTGGAAACGTATTTGAGGATCCCGAAGGTGAATTGAAAATGCCAGCCAAAGCCCCCAGCGACAAGCGGACGCCTTAGTATAAAGTGAGTATTTTGTTTTTCATGTCAGTCAGCTGAGCTCTCATTGTTGTATTTACATCTATGCTAGCCTACTGTAAGTGCAAATAGCTTGCATGGCTAATTTGTAGGTAAATACAAATCCTTTCACAAAAGCCGTCTCACGTTTCCAAACTAATGTATTTTGGACTGTTGTGAACACAATTGTATTTGCCTACAAAACAGAAAGCACAATGTTAGAAATGCAAGCTATTTGCACCTACAGTAGGCTATATTTACATTTATGCTAGCCTACTGTAGGTGCAAATAACTTGCATTGCTATTGTTGTGCCTACTGTTGCAAATATATATTTACATCTATGCTAGCCTACTGTAGGTGCAAATAGCTTGCATTGTGTACGTTGTGCTTACTGTTTTGTAGGGGAATACAAATTCGTTCACAACATCCCAGTCTCACGAGATACATTCCCAGATAGCAAACAGTCATTGAAACTATGTTAAATCAACATTCCGTTGTCAACATCAAGTCATTGAATCAACATCGAAATCTGATGTTGATTCTACATCATTTTGCACCCTGTTTTAATATTGAAACAACGTTGAAATCCTGTCCATAGATCAACGGAATTTCAATGGTATTTCAATTACCCGGAATATTGAAACAATGTAAAATTTTCAACTAAACTAAGGATCAACGTGATTTCAATGGAATTTCAATCGTTA
>JACXGM010009641.1:0-27114 GCA_016801145.1 Umbra pygmaea | reverse complement strand
CGACGCACACAGAGACTCAGGCGACGCACACAGAGACTCAGGCGACGCACACAGAGACAAGCCGCAGAGAGAGAGACGGGCACGCAGAGAGACAAGCACACAGGGTCTCAGGCGACATACAGAGACACAGGCGACGCACACAGAGACAAGCACGCAGAGAGTCGGGCACACAATGAGACGGGCACGCAATGAGACGGGTACGCAATGAGACGGGCACGAGACGGGCACGCAATGAGACGGGGACGCAAGGAGACGGGGGCGCAAGGAGACGGGGACGCAAGGAGACGGGGACGCAAGGAGATGGGTACGCAGAGACTCAGGCGACGCACGCAGAGACTCAGGCGACGCACGCAGAGACTCAGGCGACGCACGCAGAGACTCAGGCGACGCACGCAGAGACAAGCCGCAGAGAGAGAGACGGGCACGCAGAGAGACAAGCACACAGAGACTCAGGCGACGTACACAGAGACACAGGCAACGCACACAGAGACAAGCACACAGAGAGACAGGCACGCAGAGAGACGGGCACGCAAAGAGACAGGCGACGCACGCAGAGAGACAGGCGACGCACACAGAGAAACAGGCGACGCACACAGAGACACAGGCAACCCACACAGAGACAAGCCGCAGAGAGACAGACGGGCAGACCGAGAGACGTGGGCAAACCGAGACGAGCACACAGAGAGATGGGCGACGCACACGGAGACCACCAACATGTTTGAACTGTGTTTTTTCCCATTAGCATCTGTAAACATCATTACAATGTCCTAAACACACCTCCCATCCACCCCCTATATGGTTGTGGCTTAGGTTAAGATGAATCTTAAAATAAATGTTACAAACAATATGTCAATACACTTTCCTTCTGGTAAAAAAAACACTTCCAAGTAAATTTTCAAAATTTCACAGTAAATATGAAGTGTATAAAATGTTTTGTGCATTGATATAACCTCATACCGCCTGCCCAAAATTCTCATCCCTCTTTTTTTTCTGTGCCATCCATGCACATGTTGTCTAAATCTGAATAAATTGATATACATAATAAACATTGTTAATAAGGAAATACCTGTGTATGTCTTATTTGGTTTTTAGCTGTGGAATTTTTAATTTTCTTTCAAACAATACCTGTTAAATTAAAAGTAGGTTTATGTAATATGATAATTATCTCTGATCTAGTTGTATTTTATCATCAATTAAGGAGTTTTTTATGTTTTCTAGCTGGCCAATTCTCTATTTTCACAGGTGATACCACTTAAATTTAAAGTAGGTTTTTGTAATATTATGATAATTATCTGTGTTTTAGCTGTATTTTATCATCAATGTAGGAGTTTTTTATGTTTTCTAGCTGGCCAATTCTCTATTTTCACAGGTGATACCAGTTAAATTTAAAGTAGGTTTTTGTAATATTATGACAATTATCTGTGTTCTAGCTATATTTTACCATAAATTAAAGAGCTTTTTCATTTTTTTAGCTGACCAATTCTAAATTTTCACAAACAATACTAGTTAAATAAAGAGGAACATAGGTAGGAATAAGTGTTTTTGTTGTAAAATTGCAGTAATATACTTTATTTGAGAGAATGTATTTATACAGATTTTTCATGTTGATTCTTATTACAATTATTTTCTGTAATTTCACATTCTTTTTCTGGCACCCGTGCTGCCAGACTTTTACCATAAATTTACAGGATTTTTTTACAGTGTATATAGCCTTAGCATTGTTGTTCGCACACCTCCTAGAAGGAGACCCCTATCACCTCAGACCCGTGACTGTCTCATGTGAGCACATGTGCTGGTCACCTTAACTTCTGTCTAGCGTCTAATCAACTGGCCTTGCTAGTTGCTATCCGAATAACTCAGTAACCCTTCTCTGTCTAATGTCCTGTCAGTAAAATGTCCTGTTCTATTAGTCTGAATGGCATCCACATGTATTAGACCTGTGATGGAATTACAGTCTAACCTACAATAAATCATATTGTTATAAGCAGTCTAATATATAACAGAGTTATAAGCTACAAGTCCTAAACCATAAGCTACAGCCTATTCTGAAGTTATAATATAAGAACTGTAAGGGCTCTCGCTGTCCCAACTCACTTGCTTGGCCTTGCTTCCTTGTCTCAGTCACTTGTTGTCATAGTGACCAACTATCCCCTATCCTAAAGGACAGCCTTATCTGGCTTGACCATGAATCTACTCCCAGTCCTAGAATCTTCCAACAGGCCTCAACTATAGCTGTACAACTCTCTCATCTAGTAATACCATTCTAAACTGTTCAAACTGTATTTAAACATGATTATATAGAATTAACTTCTCAACAGGACACTGGTTGGAAAATATGGCAATATTGAGCCAAAAGGAGTTTCTGAAAATTGTGTACTGTCATGTATCTGTGCCCCATGTCATCAAATCCACCATGCTTAAACTTGCAATTTCATGAGTAACTGAGGTATGAGAGCGATTATCCTTGAGATTATGTGTATATAAATGGGATATGACACATCCAGGGACAAATTAGAGGTTTAAATCACTATTGTAACAACTGGTGTTGTTGTGTAGGTATGGACGGAGACCAGAAATCAGGGAGGAGAATTTATTCAGAACATCAGATGAAAAACACCATCTTAGTTTTAGGTAGACGAGACATAACTTGTGGCTGCACAGTGAATATATATAAAGCTACAATGCTGTTACCGTGGCATAAAACATGGATGCTAGACATACAGAGCTTACACCTGGCTCAACAGAATGTATACATTATGTGCGACACATAACGAGGTGAAGACTCAATCAATAATGCACATTACATGTCTGTCTGCTCCACAACAAACATAAGAGCTGTTAACCTCACCTTTTTCATAACAACACATTATGACCCACAATGACGCACGTCACCTTCTCGGGCACTCAAGCTCTTATAGCCGCACTGATTACTAACCTTAAGCCGGTGTAGAGGGAATTAACCAATCAGCACGTATGTAATAGAGATACCCAGTGTAGCCGGCTATAATTCAGTGCTCAGAAGGTGATTTGCCAAACCATAAATACACGCTTACACAAAAACACTATAAATACCCACAAATAAACAACATAAAACAACAATAGCCTAACACATTATCAGTATTATGCAATCAGTGCTTTATTAATTCCCAGCTGTTATGACAATTATGTTTTATAATGCAGTTATATTGGTTAATGGAGTGGTAAAGGAGGAATGATGTGTGTTTAACTAATTTATTAACCACAACCAATATCAGTCTGGGTTGTCCCTTAACCTACATGATTGGTAAATTATAGTTTGTGAGCAGTGTTCAGTGCCCTAGTAATTAGGTTGGTATGTCATGGCCTGTGCATGCATAGCTAGGTTTGTTTTCTTCAGGTTTGTTTTCTATGCTAAACTTTAGTTCATACCCAGCAGCATTCACGGAACATCGATTTTTGTTAACACGGTTGAGAGCCATTAAAAGATATCTCCTGAGGCTGGTATTTTGGTCATGAGAAGTGCACAAATTCAGAGTGTGTCCACAAACGAGCACAACGCATAGTTCTCCAACCACACCCTGATTCCCCTACCCACCAGCAACAACTCCACAACGCTACATAGCTCAGAGGCACCTTTGCTTCCCTGGGTGTGACTGAAGAGTAAAAAAGTCCTGTGTCCTGAAACACGCATGGTTTTTTCCCAGCGTAAAGCTAATCCATCTCATTAAGTATATAGATTTGTAAACATTTGAGACAGTAAGTTAAACCTACATTCTGTGTTTCTTGAAGTTTATGTAAACATTTGGAAAAATTACAGAAAATTCTGCTACCATATTTTCCAGACATGAACGCCTGACGGGAAATTGACAACTGCGTTGGTCTTAAACTAGCAAAGACACTTGCGTTCTGACTTTGCGCTGTGTTGCGCCGGGTGCAAGATAGGGCCCATTAGGTTTATGAATCAAAATATACTTACACATTTATTCACACATGTATAAATATACAAATTGCAAAACAAAAAATATGAGCCTATTTCATAAACATATTAGCGGGCGGTGGGAGTGGTAGTCTTTCTTTTTTGGAGTGGGGCTCTGATTATATTTTAAAGGGGGGGGCTAAAAAGTTTGGGAACCCCTGATGTGGCTGATTAAACATGCCGTAATTATAATGGTATAGTTGCCAAAATATCTGCGCCCAGTCAAAGTACAATACAGTGCTACAAAGTCATGCAGTAATACACATGCAGTAAATACACATGTATTCAACAGGGCATTAAAGTAACATAAACTTAGCTTATTGCCATGTATAAAATTCATTATTTACAATTGTGTCATACCCCAAGAAAGACACATGAATCCCAAGTGTTCATTTTCTATATCATAAATAGGCAGTTTTGTAGCCTGGCAAGCGAGACCCACATCAAGATGTTGGGTCTGGGAACTCACCATTGGCAGTGCTCAATCCGAGGGGCGGGATAAATGGCTGTCTTTCAAATTCCCTCTGCACGCAATAGGATAGCGCTACAACCAACCAGAGCAACGAAGTTTCCGGTCGGCAAAACTCTGAACACATCTTCCTTTTGTAAGAATGATTTCGGTGCCGTTCTTTGTAATTTTCTCAAAGAAAAGATTATCTCAAAGTCTACCAGAGTGGCGGTCAAAGCCGATTCGAAAGAACGCTGTTCGCCACCAGCAGCAACCATTTCTTTGTTTTCCCTAATTGCGTTAAACCCGCCCAACTCTATACACGTTATGATTGGCCGGACCAGAATTTGGTTTTTCCAGCTCGCAAGTCAATGTTGCCAGACTGACCCTAGCTGCAAATTATACCTGTGATAATCCAATACAATCTGAGAACACCTACTCATTTGCAATTGTGACCTGGCCAAGACAAGTCCACAAGTCCACAAGGTGGAGTCCACATACAATGGTCAGTCAGTAGATCTGAGAGTAAAACTCTAAAGGTAGTGAGGGGGACAGTGGACTCCAGTTTCAGGGATTTCTGTCCAATCAAGCAACAGAGAATTGGAAGGAGTCGGCCGAATGATGTGCAAGCTTTTTGTGGCAAGCAGAAAAATATATTTGCTTGAGCGCAGGTTGAGAGTGGGTGAAGCTCTGGAGACTAATGAGCGTAGATAGATTTGTGGAAGGATGGTCATTTTCACAAGGTCATGTTTTGCAGGAAGAGTGAAGGAGGCCTTATTATGGTATAGGAAGCCAATCCTAGATTTAATCTTGGACTGGAGATGGTTAATGTGGGTCTGGTAGGAGAGTGAAGAGTGTAACAAGACCTTAAGGTATTTCTAATTGTCAACATATTCCAGTTCAGACCAGTCCTGAGTGGTGATGCTTGTTGGGCAGGCAGGTGCAGAGTGTGACAGGTTGAAGAGCAGACATTTAGCCTTACTAGAGGTTAACAGCAGTTGGAGGTCACAGAAGAAATGTTGTATGTCATCCAAACTCTTTTGGAGCTTTTTTAACACAGTGTCCATTGTAGTCACAGATGTATAGAGAACTGTGTCTCTGCGTAGAGGTGGATCAGAGATTCGCCTGCAGCAAGAGCGACATCATTGATATATACCGAAAATAGAGTCTGCCCGAGAATCGAGCCCTAAGGCACCCCCATAGAGACAGCCAGAGGTTGGGACAGCAGGCCCTCCATCTTAACAAACTGATACCAGGCTGAGAAGTAATTTGTGAACCAGGCGAGGCAGTCACTTGAGAAAAGCTATGAGAATTGGCTGTTTATTGCATCTGGGAAAATGAAAAAATGGAGTAGGTTTTTGATGATAGTAAAATATATTCAGGGCCTTATGGGCAGAAAAAGATATTAGCAGGCTGGCTGGATATGGAATAGCGGTAAACCTGGGGGTTTAATCTCTAGAGAAACCAGTTGAACCAAAGGGGGAGGGTTGGAGGGACAAAGAACCTTGATTCATGATGAACGGGAGATTTAAAGTAAAATATTCCAATAATAGCTAACACAAACGGCCATAAACAAGGCATAATGAGATAAATGTTTGCAGTAAACAGTCAGAGGTAATGGCAAATTATTGGTCGGAGAGAATTAGTTAGATCCACCGCTGCACATGTGGAAACATTTGTGAGTTGTAAATAGTAAAAACTGCAGGGTTAATTTTACTCTCACTAGATAACATTTGGACACACTCTATTTTGAGTCAAGTATTATTTACTCCACTCAGAGTTAAATATATTTGAGTGTCTTGTATTTTAGGTCAATCAATCAAATATATTTTATAAAGCACTTTTAAAAACAGCAGTTGTCACAAAGTGTTTTGACGGATACCCGACCTAAAACCACCAAGAGGAAGAAACAACAAGAGCTGCACAGTGCTACACAATTTAACTCTGAGCAGAGTCAACCTAATTTTACTCAAAATAGAGTGGGACCAAATGTTATCTAATGAAAGTAAAATTAACTCTGCAGTTTTTACAGTGTATGCAGTGAGTAAAACTATTTTGACACTATTTACAAAGTGGCACTGTTCTCCACTGTTCTCCACTGTTCTCCACTGTTCTCCATATAATGTATTTGGTTGTTGCTAAGGCTCTGTCAAACACAAACAGAACAATAATTACATCTACAATCAAATTTGCTAAACAGAGAGGTTTGTCACTTTCTATTGTTATAAAGTGGTGCTGTATTAGGAGATGTTTTAAGGCAGGCATTATACCGACAGCACAGTTATTGGTAGAGTAGCTGCTAAGGACACCATAACGACAATCTCTTATCTATTGTGACTGAGTGTGTTGACTATTTGGCACAGTCCCAGGAAATAAGTTGAGAGCAGAGCAAACAGCACATTTTCCCGCAAGTCAACAGAGGCAGGGATTGGACTGGAAATTGGCCATGCTGCTCTGATGACGCGACATGGGGCCAAAGTATATTGGAATTTTCCAGTGCTGAGTCTATTGGTCTGCAGACATGTACAGCATATATATATTTGCAACCTGATTGGGTTTAGCTCCTACAAGGTTGAGGATACCATGGAGAGAGATAGGAATGAGGGAGTGGGGGAATAAAGAAATTAGGCCGTCTCAAAGGCAGGTAGATGCCTTAGGTCTCTGCTTGTAGCCTGTTTTCTGTCAACTACTTGGGTGTAGCTCAGTCTAGCTGGGTGCAGGTTTTGGGAGGGGTGTGTTTGAGTAATTGCACAAATAAATGTTACCATGATGCCCGGTCAGTTCAGGATAAGTGTTTTTTATAAGCACAAGAAATATTGGTTCATAGTGTATAGCAATGGGAAGTGCTAGCTTTTACCTTCTGAATTGTGGATGGGTGGCTATTGCTATCAATGCATTTTTTTGCGGCAGTCATGGCTACTGTATGTTGAGGCTCTAGCCGACCTCCCCGCCCTGATAATGATTTTCCAGCTTTCCAGGCTTGCCATGGATGTGTTTCCACATAATCGGAGCATGGTTTGCGCATTTCAAGCTTTTTGTGAATGAAAGCGCGTGAGAGAGAATTTGCAATACTATACAACGCTGTATAAAGTTATAAAAGTAATTGGATGGCTCAACCATTTACAGAGAATATAAATTAAAAGATTGTAAGTCTAATTCAAACAACAGTTTGAATGAAAAAATTCTGTATATTTTAGTTTAATATGGGCACTGTAGAATTTTGATAATAAGAACTGTAGGCTTCCTTTTTCCAAGACGTGTGGTATGGTGCAGCGCTGCCCAATAATGGATAACGGCCAATAGAGAGGAAGGCTCTGATCTCTGATTGGGTGGAAGTGGTCACATTGGAGACTAGATGCACAGGGGATTTGGTTTTCTGTTTGGTAACAAAGGGGTTTTAGTTCATTTAAATAGTGAACAAATTCATGTACACTGGCCTTAAAACCTTGAAGAAACTTCACTATGCCAGGTAGACAGTGATCGTACATGAAATGAATAAATGTACAGTAGTGCATCATTTCTACATTTTCTGTTAATTATTGGCCTTACAGAGTTGTATGACAAGTGTTAAGGTCTTCCTTATAGGAGAAAATATCTGATATCATGGATAAGAAGAGCTCTTAGTTGTGTCAAATTGATTGTTTGAGCTAGGCAAGTGCTACAACAATAAGTTATATGGCTCTGTTCCTAATAATTTCAGAAAGAACACAAAAAATGGAAATCATAATTGATATTGGTACACAACAATTTGTATGGTAGATGTCAGTTGTGTTTTCAAACATACCTTTACAGTTACTACAAAAAAGTAGAAAAATGTATGCCACTACTTACCTTGTATGCAAAAGATTACAGTCCAGTAAACCCAAAGCAGTTCTTGGAAAGTTTGCCCCACTAAACGAAAAATGTGCGACGAGGATGGGATTCGAACCCACGCGTGCAGAGCACAATGGATTAGCAGTCCATCGCCTTAACCACTCGGCCACCTCGTCTCATGTACACCTAGAAATAAGGCTTCCTTCATTCGCTATTACCCTGCACCTAAAAGAAGCCAGGCATCATGTGGACTTTGAACTAACTTGTTTAGACATCTGTTCTGTGTTTGACAATTTGCTATCAAAGCAAATAGTCCCTTCTCACATCCACAGAAAATTAAGATGTTTCTGCTATGTACAGGTCTAATGTAGGATCTGGTGGCTTTACAGTGTAGGATCTGGTGGCTTTACGGTACCTTAGGAATTTCTCTCCATAGCACAGACCTTTGTGCTGCATAAATGCTGCTTTTATTTAAAGGAAATTTGAGAATATTACACTCTTCAACCATTTTTTTAAAACATGAAAGGGTTATTAAGGGGTTATTATTAGAAGTGTTATTAAGGCTTCTACCTATTGGTTAGGTGTCTACATTTACCACACCATTTAACCTATAGTTCTGGGCTTAATGTATTCCTGAATAATTTTAACTTAACACTATTGATTTGAATGGAGTAAACCAGCTCGTGTTTCTTATCCAGACATGGTTAACTAAAAGACTGGTGATTGCTAAGCTAAGGGGAAGCAAGGGTGGCCTGTGTAGAACAAGGGTAGAAGTTGGATTCTGCCTGCCTAACCACTAGCAACTCACCAGCCATAGGCTGTGTCTGTAGGCTGTGTGACTGGTGCAGCACATGTCACACATGATATAAAATAGGAGTCCTGGAGTCAGGAACTACAACACTGGTGTATGCACAGGAAAAATCACACAACCCCAAGCATTGCCAAATGTAATTTTTGAGAAATATTGCACAAGGGAGTGTGATACAGTATATGGCTATTTTCCCATGGCTGCAAGTTTATCATCTCCGCCCACATTTGAAAACAGAATATAGTTGTGTGAGATTAGCAGCATAGCGCCCTGTATTCACTGCTGGTTTGCTACTATAAAGCTAAGCACGTTCAGTTCTGGTTAGTTCCTGGATGGGAGACCACTGGAAGTGGTGTTGGAGGGCCAGTAGGAGGCACTATTCCCTCTGGTCTAAAGATCATTCTTAATGCCCCAGGGTAAGTGGGGACACCTGCCCTGTGTAGTGTGCTGTCTTTTGAATGGGACATTATACAGTTGTCCTGAGTCTCTGTGGTCATTTAAATCCCATGGCACTTATTCGCAAGAGTATGGGTGTTAACCCCGGTGTCATGGCTAAATTCCCAACCAGGCCTCGTATCAATCATGGCCACCTGATAATCCCCCTATTCCTAATTGGCAAATATAACTACTCACCACTCCACCTAATAGCTGATGTGTGGTGAGTGTTCATATATAATTACTCAACTCTACCTTATAGCTGATGTGTGGTGAGCGTTCATATATAACTACTCACCTCTCTACCTAATAGCTGATGTGTGGTGAGCGTTCATATATAACTACTCACCTCTCTACCTAATAGCTGATGTGCGGTGAGTGTTCATATATAACTACTCACCTCTTCACCTAATAGCTGATGTGTGGTGAGTGTTCATATATAACTCCTCACCTCTACCTGATAGCTGATGTGTGGTGAGTGTTCATATACAACTACTCACCTCTACCTGATAGCTGATGTTTGGTGAGTGTTCATATATAACTACTCACCTCTACCTGATAGCTGATGTGTGGTGAGTGTTCATATATAACTACTCACCTCTTCACCTAATAGCTGATGTGTGGTGAGTGTTCATATATAACTACTCACCTCTACCTGATAGCTGATGTGTGGTGAGTGTTCATATATAACTACTCACCTCTACCTGATAGCTGATGTGTGGTGAGTGTTCATATATAACTACTCACCTCTACCTGATAGCTGGTGTGTGGTGAGTGTTCATATATACCTACTCACCTCTGCACCTATCTATATTTATACACACACTGTATAATAATACGTATTCATGGTACCACCTCCGTCACTTGGTCGCAGGTTTGCAATGGTGATTAACATTGTAAAGGTGTCACAGTCACAATGATGTCCAGAAGTACCTCAGAGAAGTCTCCGTTCTTCATGTGTGCCCGGGCCATGCTGTCCAGCCAGGTGCGTCTCAGCTCTGGGGTGGAGGCGTAGGAGCGGGCCAAGCTGTACTGCAGGTCTAGCAGCATCTCTGGGTCCTTCTCGTGCTCCCTCATTTGGGCTGTTGCCATTAGTACTGTCCGGATACGCTTGGTCAGGCCCTTCACCTCCCCTGGGAACGCTGTCGACTACTCACAGGCAGGGACGCAGACAAACACAAGCAGATGACAAACACACAATAGGCCAAAGAAGAGCATTGAAACTTTCATTAGAATAATCTGTAGGAGTGCAAAATTATGAATCTTGATTAAATAGATTGGGAACCACTGTCATAATCTTATTTATGACACAGCACACTTAGGAGGGACCAGAAATGTTGAGGCACACCAACACATTTTACGCTTAAAAATTGCACTTAGTATTTAAGGTTGTAGCTAAGGATATTGCCGTACTGAAATGGAACACACTGATCAAGTTCATGCCTTCATGTAATACAGTGGCTCCAAAATTACTAGTGCCCCTGACTGGCAATGCACAAACAATACTTTAAAAAACATAAAAAATATAATTGCAGGGAAAAATTCAATACCAACATATGAGAAACATATACTTTATTATTGCTGAAATGGAACCAACCAAAATCATACAATTATTCATAAATTAAATTTCCATAATTATTGGCACTCCTTATTGAGTACTTAGTGCAACCACCTCTGGCAAGGAAAACAGCATGGAGTCTCTTCCTGTAATGATTGACAAGATTAAAAAACACATTGAGGGATTTTGGACCATTCCTCTAGGCAGGACGTTTCAAGATCCTTCATATTCTTGGGTTTGCGCTTATCAACAGCCCTCTTCAACGCAGCCCACAGGCTTTTGATTGGATTGAGGTCCGGCGACTGAGATCATTGATTTTGTGTGGAACCATTTCTGTGTGGATCTTGAGGTTTGTTTTCGGTCATTGCTTTATTGAAAATCCAACTACGGCCAAGTCTCAGCCTTCTGGCAGAGGCAATCAGATTGTCAACCACAATTGCCTGATACTGTGGGAGATTTTTCCTTGTAATGATAGTTAACAGAACAGTGACCAGTAAGTAGAAGAAAATGCAATGTAGCAATAATATGAGAAAAGAGTCTATACTTTGCTGTTGGGGGTTGTGCCAAGGGTCAGCTAGAATCTCCTTTTTAGAATGAATAGAAATTATTGTTATTTGTTCTATAAACATTACTCTGTCTTGTTTGGTCTTCCCTAAAAGCTGTAGATCTTGCGAACATTATGAAGAAGGGACAAAAGTTATACAAGGTTGGGAAAGGAACAATTATGGAAGAAGTTAATTAACTGTAGAATGCAGATTTCTTTAAGGGGACAAAAGGAAGGAGGCTTTGAAGCTCACCACATGGGGTTCTACTGTGTTTAAAATGCTAATGGTATTTGGGGGAAGAAAAAACACGGGACCTATTTTATTGACTATTGCTGTTTCCTGTGGTTTAGAAATGCATCTCTTGTCAACCATTGATTTGTCACAATGTCTGTAGACTCTATCCTTGTTCTGTGTCACTACAGGGTGGTTTCTCCCCTATATGTTTTGTTTTGGTTTTGTTTCCCGCTCTTTGTGTCACATGATCCCGTCACATGTTTTTGTCAGCCTATCAGTTCTGTTGTTTGCTCCACACCTGCACATCCTCCCCTCGTTAGTTGGGTATATAGTTCTGTGGGTTAGTTTGTTCTGTGTAGTTCATTGTTTCTTGTCAGGTACGTGGTTGTTCTTTGGAGTTGTTTTTAGTCTAGTCATATGTTTGGTGTAAAGTGTTTCTCTTGTGTTCTAGGTTATGTTGTATAAGTTAAAGGTTCTGTTCTAGTGTTTATGTAGTGTTGTTCTTGTTTAATGTTAGGTCTTTGTTTCTCATGTATTCTTGTCTCTGTGTTTCTTGTCAGTTCTCCCTAGTGTTTAATAAATACATGTTCATTGAAGACGCGCCTGCCTCCAATCCTTGGAACTGTGACATGATTGGTGGGTTTGAATTCAAAATGTTACAGAACTGACCAATTGTTGTCAGTATCAAGTTCTGTTCAATGATGTCATGATGTCTATATATATTTAGGGAATCCTTGTGGGGGACTTCTCTCCAGGCTAAAGATGGGAAGTCAGGTTTTTAAACATTAAAAGGCTTATTGGTCTAATTATCATATCTCCAGGACTCTGAGTGGAATTATTTATTTACTAAATGCATTAAAATATACAAAAATACTTGTTGGAATTCATTATGCCATCTTTCTTGATCAGTGCCCCTGGACATCTGGAATTAAAACAGCCCCAAAACAATACTGACCTACCACAATATTTCACTGTAGGATGAGGTGCCTCCTTGTATGCATCTCTGTTACGATGCCAAAAATGTAGACGCTGTATCTGACCAAAACATTCAATTTTGGTTTCATCTGATCAATGCACTTTCTTCCTGTCATAATTTAAATTATGTTTGGCAAACTGAAAGTGCTTGCGTCTGTGTTTTGTGGTCAAAACGGGTTTTCTTCTGGCAACCCTTGCAATGAGGCCGTGGTTGTGGAGGTGGCATCTGATGGTGCTTTTTGAAACATAATGACCCCAAGACGCCATGGAGGTCTGCAATTCTTACACAGTGATTGTTGTGGATTTGTTGCTTCGCTCACAATCTTCCTCCCTTCTTATTTTGCATTTGTGTCCTATGCATGCATTTTTTTAACTGTTCCATTTCTTTATTTTTTTAATGTTTGCCCTTACAATGCTCAGTGGTATATTCAATTGTTTGTGGATCTTCAGATTTATGAAGGTCTATGACCATGGTGTCAACAACCATTCTTCATGGTGTTGGATAACAAAGGGATACTGCATGCGTGTTACCTAATTTATATTCCCTAGTGGTACAGGAAGTGATGTAATGACTCAATATAATTCCTTAACACTAAAATAAAGTGGAACTTAAATAAGTGGAATTTAATTCCTGGTTTAATTTTGGTAGATGTTAATTACAACTACCTTTAAGGGTGTCATGGATTGTGAAACCTTGATTTGGAGGACATTGATTTTTGAATTTAATCAATAGATTGAGTTTCTCTTTTGTATTGTTTAGAATTTTTACAGTATTGTTTGTGCATTGCCAGTCAGGGGTGCCAGTAATTTTGGAGCCCAATGTACATCTCTGGAAAACAATTAAGAGACCACTGAAAATGTTTCTTAAATCAACCCCATTGAAAACCTCTGGAATGTGATCAAGAGGAAGATGGATGGTCACAAATCAAACAAGCAATCAAACAAAGCCAAGTTGCTTGAATGTGACATAAAGTCACCCAACATCAATGTGAAAGACTGGTGGAGAGCATGCCAAGACGCATGAAAGACAAATAATATTATTATACAATTATTATTATTCCACCAAATATTGATTTCTGAACCTAAGTTAACATATCAGTATTGTGTTAATAAATTAATATTAACTTAATTTCTTTTATTCAAATTCTGACATCACTGCATCATTGTTGTTATTTTGACCAGTTGCCATTTTCTGTAAATAAAAGCTCTTAATGACAATACTTTTAATAAAAAATTGGGAGAAAATAATTTCAGTAGTTGGAAACAAACAAAAATGTTAATTTTACCCACAAACATAAAGTGCATACCTATCAACTGTAAAATCAGGAACGTTTTGCTCTGAATTGTTTCTTGAGCTGACTGCAGTCACTTATTACAAATAGTGCAGACAATTCATACTTTCAGTTCAGTTCACAACAACTAACATGTTAATTCAACAAAGTTCTGTAGATAAACATCAATGTGCAAAGCAAGATAAAAAATAAGTTTGACCTAATTATGCAACTGGTATTGGATGAAAATATGCATGCATGTTGACATCATTCATGACATTCGTCATTCACAACCTAAATTAGTTGATGGTTTTACAGCTTGGCAATAAAGATTAAAATGAAATAACATCCCTGGACTGACGTACAACATCTTACTGTAATAAAACAGGTAACTTTAAGAGGGTTATTTTTAGATTAATAAAAAACGTAGGGGAAATAATTAGTGAACATATTTACATACATTTACCTATTTGTATGTCCCCACACTGTTACATTGGTTCTCAAAAACTGGTCGCATGCCAATACTGATTCACAAGGCAAAAAACACAAAGAATGAAGATGACTATGTTGCAAAAATATCCTTTACGTTCTTCATTTTAAACGCTCCCAAAGACCCATGAGAGCCCAATCGTGGCAGGTACTCAATCAGCCACTGAAGCAATATCCCAATTCTTGGATTATCACATTAAATCTTTGGTTTTCCATCTGCCTTCATTTTTGAGAGACACAACTAACTTTTTAATTAATTTGTTAAAAGACATTGAACATTCTGATACACTGTGCAATATGGATGTAAGCAGTATGTATACCAACATTCCTCATGACAGCGGTTTAGCTGCTTTAAGTAATTTTTTGGACAAACGTGAGGAACTTCTATGTGAGGAACTACTATTTATTTTATGTGATTTAGCGTGCATGGTATAAACAAAATTACTTTAGGTTTGAGGAGGGTTACTACATACAGGTACAAGGTACAGCGATGGGGTCTCTATTCGCACCTAATTATGCAAACCTATTTATTGGAAAGTTGGAAGAGGACTTTGTTTACAACAATAATACATTTGAAAAAAAACTTTAAAATATTGGTTTAGTTATGTTGAAGATGTTTTTGCTAATCTGGAGTGGGACAAATGAGCAGCTAGATATGTTTAATGTATACATAAATTCAAGGTTACCCACCATTCGTTTCACACTTAAACGTACAATATGTAATTTTTTGGCCGCCAGGGGGCTCTCAATCAAAACAATAACAAAAGATGTACTTGAATGACGTCGGGAAGATGGGTTTTGTTATCGTCGTCAGTGACAACCTTCCAATCTAGCGTCTCAGGCAGAAAAAATATTCACTGACTAAGTAATATGTTGTTAAAAATATTATAACTTTATTCACGTTATGTTTGGCGGTTCCCTGGAACTTAGAGCAACTATATTATATGACGCCATTGAAGGGCGACAAAAACAAACGTCCCGTGTCTTCAAATTAAATTACAAATTTCTCTGGATTTGAAAGTTGGTGGAAACATTTAGGATAATGTAAGTACACAACTAAGAAATATATATAATATATGTATAGTGATGTTTTCTTTTAATGCAAAGTATGTATTTTGTTATTGTTTTGATTGATATTACATATTGTACCTTTAAATCTAGTAAAGGCAATCTTATTTTTGGATGTATTGGTAAGGAAAGAAAAGGAGTTTCACACCACAATGTATCATAAGAAAACACAGATTATCGTATTTTTTTACAATATACTAGCTACTATCCAACGATCTGTTTGCTTATGAGATATATATATATATATTTTCAAATTCAAAAGTTGTTTATTTATCATACGCATCGAATAACATACATCATCCTATGCAGATAAATTCTTTTGACATGGCTCGACACATATATGCAGTGGGCTTAAAAAAGAATTACAACAATATAAAGAATTTTTAAAACAATAATGACAATAGTAATAATAATAATAATATGCTATGTACTGAGCAGTGATCTGGAAAATGTACAACAGTAGAAGTGGTAAATATTATAAATTTGGCATGGAAAATTGCTTTTAAAGGTGCATTTGAATTCTGCTACATCAGATGTAGAGAGCATAACATGACCAGAGGATGTTAGTGCTTTATACATATTTTATATAGTTCACCTGTTTAATGGATTACACTTTTTTATATTTATGTTAGGGTAATAATTAATGTCCAGTACAGTACGCTTTGCATTCGATATTTAGATTATTAGTTATTTCCCAAAAACAGTGAGGATACATTTCTTTCTATTTAAAAACACAAGCAGTCTTCTTCTCCCGGGGTCTGTTGTAGCAACAGTAACTATGGGGCAGAACTTGGAGCCAATCACGGTTCAGGATGTGTGTTTGTGATGCAGTTTGCAGGGACAGAAGTCTGTGGGTCAGTCAGATCGATTGAGGGAGGTTGTATTTATGGAATTCAAACAATGAAAATGGTGATCAGACTTTGGGCGGGGAGTGGTCGGACACATTTTTTTGTGAATGAAGCATTCACTGAAAAACAATGACTCACAAACATCTTTATATGTAACTTAAGAGTTCAGAGTAAATAACAGTAAAGTAAAGAATTTGGTTGATAATATATTTGGGTCAATTAAAACCTATTTTATGTGAATTTGAGTATGGATCACGTCAAGAGCAAAAAGATACAAACACATGATGAAAAATTTCAAATACTTTCATCGGATTGATCCAACAACATTAATATTTTGTTTCCAAAAAGGGAGTTAACAACAAACCTTTCAGTTTATTTATCTGCAGATGAGTTTATAACAAGGAATATGCTTCTTTTTATATTTTTCAGAAATTACAAATGTCCCAATTTAAATGCCAAAAAATATATTGATCTCATTGTTTAAGGGATTATATACAATAACATCAGATTATGTGACCAAGTTAAGTAGTTTGTAATACTTGTTTGTTTTTATCTCCACAAAAATAGCTCCACTCATGATTCAAACCCACAACCTCTGCAGGTTTAGTGGCTTTCTAATCATTACGCTATACACTCACTGAATAAATCTTAATTTAAACAACTTAAGAAGGTCCTAAAAAGTGCCTTTGTCTAATGTTGTTTTTACTGTATGTAATTTTTCACATTCTGACAGATACTTAATGCTGTAGCCAACATTAACAAATTCTAAATAATATTTTTTGTTGCTGCAATAATAAGACAGACATACAGTATTAACAGAATTTAGTGCTGGGCGGTATACCGGTTCATACCGAATACCGGTGTTTATTTTTGTTATGATATTAATTTTTTATATACCGCGATACCGGTGTATTTGAATACATAACGTCTGGAACGCTACGCGGTGCGACACTGTTTCAGTTCGGACCCTTTTCAATTTTGCGCTTCTAAACATGCATGGTGCGACTGCGAGGCGTGGTGAGGGTAAGCAGTATGGCTCAGGGGCCAGTTGCACCAGCTGGAGTACACAATGAAGCGTAGTTGCAGGTGAAATAACACAGCGAGAGCACAACGGATATATGATTATGTCTAATACTAATACGCTCTAACGCGGCGTAGATGCGAAACACAATATCTATGTATATACACCGTACGCATAACTCAAATTGTCTAGCACTCGTATACAACTCACTTTGTATGGTAACAGCTCCCATATCTATATATTCCACCTGACCACCATCAACAGAATAACACTGAAACGCGCCCTTCTCTCATTCACCCGTACTAATATAGGGACAGATCTAACAGTTGTACGATATCTAGAATTAGACGCAAACAGTCTCTACCAGTAACAGGTGAACGAGGAGAAGGTGCCTTACTTGCATAGGACAAAACATAAATCCTCAGTGCATACACTGGTATCTAAACAACACAAAATAAGCAATAATATTTACATATAAACAATGAGTCCATCTCTTAGTCACTTCTCTGCCCCACCAGGCATTAAGTCCAGCCAAGGTGTGACAGTAATATTCAGGCCGACAGGACAAAAAATCTAAAGTTACATAGTGCAGCCTTAAAACCATTCTTACTGTGTTACTGTAAGCTCACAAAACATGCAGACATCTTAGCGCAAATTTCATGTTACATAAACTCGCCAGACCAAACAACATAGCTTTATATGCTACTGAACTTGGACACCTCTGGTCAACACATGTATATCTTTCCTCCTCTCTAACTCTTGCTTCCAAGTGCACAAAACACAATTCAGTAAACAACAAAAGACAGATGTTTGAAAAACAGCTGAGCATTACTGTGATTAGCTACTGAAATTGAAAATGTCCTAGCTTCATACTGTATGCAATCCCTTGCCTTCTCCATTCTCCCTGGGTCATCCAAACTATACTTACTGAACAATCGTGTTTATGTAGCGCTACCTAATAATTTTGTTTGCAATCAAAAAATATGATTCTGGACATGGTTTATTCAACTAGCCTAAATAACTATTGTGCAAATATGTGACAGAAAGTAACCTAATATGGGCTGGTACTTTCAGTGGCATGGACGTGCGCGCTTGCCAACTGCAGGTATGGGTATGAGCTTGCTTCACTGACCTGATCTGAGAGTGCGATGTGAGACAGTTTGGTCTCTGGTGCATGAGCTTGGGAAATCTCCATAGGAGAGTGAAAAGAGTGTATGTTAATGCTGCCTAATTTGACCCCCGAAAATATCAGATTTTGAAAGAATTCCCGGCACACTTGGGAGTCCTCACGGCACGAAGGTTTGCCGTGGCACATGAGTTGAAAACCTTATGGACTATTACAACATCAACATTTTGATCATTAACACATATTCTACTAAATATATTTCCTCATCACATACATTGATAGTGGTAATATCTGACCGAGAAAGGTAAAGAACACAAAAACAATATAACTCAAGCGCTGTAGTCAGAAAATGTTATATTCATTATGGCACTCCCATATATTTACTAGGGTTTTAATGTTGCTAAGAACAGTGCAAATTATATAACCTTGCTGCTTTTTACATGTTGCAGTCCCTTTTGCAGAAAGATTATCATAATGGGATTATGATATGTTGGACTCAAGCATGTTAAAGAAAATAAAAGACTATTTGAAATGGACCCGCTTCAAAGCATAGATTACAGCAGATTTCTGTGAAAACATTTTAACACACTATTGTAAGGTTACCTTCATGGCTTTGTCACTGTTGGCAAAGTTGTTGATGATTGAAAGCGACTCTTGGAAACGGGAGCTACCCGTCAGCGCCACATCTGATATTAGTTGGCTCACAGCGATGATGATCTTTACCCGGATATGAAAAGAGAGAGAAGGGAGAACAGATGTTTACACAACTCAGCTGGACCATGGCACTTTCCAAGCTGCTGCCTGTAGATCCATACATTGTACAGCTTTGTGGACAGTTTAAATCGGATCTGGTGCCTTTCTGTCTGCTCTTTTTGTTCTCACTGTCCTCTCCAATAAACATAAACAAAGCTGAATAAATAGAATGGCTCGTATCGTTAAAAACACCCACAGTGCAATGAATCTCAACACTGATTCGTTACAAGACTCAATTTCTATTCAGTGTCCTGTCTTCCCTTAGGTTTTACTCATAGAAATGGAATAGATAGAAAGGACATTCCAATTGAAATCAATGTAGCAGAATGGTCAGAGCAGCAGCCATTTTTATGTGTACCATTCCATTGCAAAGATCTAGCGGCCTACTTCCGTATTAAATCGATTTGCGTGTTGTCACCGTGACAACTAACAACAATCACCATTTTGTTGTGTACTAACCGAATGACCATGCCAAACAGTTCAATGTTTCTTTCTATCCATTCTATATCCATGGTTTTACTCCATGATGGCACAAAGGCGTTTTCAGACACATTGACGATTGCAAAAAAAACATTGGAAACTCAGTAGGTAGTCTGTATTTGAACTTTTGTTCACACAACTGTTTGGGGAGAATATCAAAGCAATGTCAGTCTAAAAGGACTTAAACGTTTGCAGCTGTCGAATAACATTTCCTGGCACCTTCAGTATGTTTGTTGGAGGAATCAGGAGCACATTAGTGGCAAATGGGCTTTATGATACAGTATAAGCTTTGCATTGTATAGCTGCCTAGACAAGCATTGACAGCTGGTTGTTCCCTTCCTTTAGCAGGATGTTTAATCTGATATTCGAGTTAGGTCCCATCAAACCACCCACCCATCCATATGGTTGTACCTCACCTGTAGGTGAGTGCGTAGGAAGGTCTTCCTCTTCGTGTACTCGTAGTTGTTCCTCATGAGAAGGTATAGCAAGGCAGAGGCCTCTGCCCGGAGTAAGCCCATCTTAGACACACAGCACTTCAGTACCTCGTAGCACAGAGCCTCACACAGAGTCACGCGGCCCTTGAAGAGCGATGCCGGAAACTGACGACAACATCGAAACACCCACGTTAACCAACATAAAAATGCCAAGCTGTATTTTACTTAATTCGGTTTATATTTATAGGGTAATAGGTTTACTAATGAAGTACATTCGACATATAGTCAATCAGTGATCGACGTAAGCGAAAACGTTCAAACTATGCATCACTCGTTTGATTATGTCCCGTCTCCGAAGTTGTTTGTAATTTGTCCCCACCTTGTTGATGAAAGACCTGAGGCAGGCGAAGACATGTTTGAGGGCATACTCTGATTGGCCAACCTTCAGGAATGTCAGATACACGTCAAATACCTTCTTCATCAGGGGGTTGTGGCCGTCGCTGTCCAGAAGTTGGGTCTGACAACAACCAACAAACAATTCATGAAATTCATTCCATGTCAATATCTGATATTAGTTCAAACTAAATTCACTAAAATACTACTGAATGTCCAATTCCATTCATTCTGTAAAGGGAACATTTTAGGAATTGATGGAGAGACCATACAAACAGATTCCATTCATCCTGTGGATTTTACATGCCATCGATAGCCTTGTCCCACAGGATGATTTTGTCTCAGGTACCCAGGTAATGGAAGGACTGAGTTGCAATGTCTGATTTTTAAAATAAATTGGAATTTCCTAAATGACATGTAAAAAATGTCATTGCCAAGTCATTGAAAGCTTGCACCCTCCATCACATCTGTAAGAGGGGAGATTTCAAAACATCTGATGCATAATAACTTTCTCATTGTTCCTTCTTTTGCATTGTTTGATATACCATTTTTAAGATCTGGGTCTGTACATTCATGATATGTAAAAAATACCTTTGTGTGACGATGAGCCCAGATTTAGGTGGTGAGTCAAAAATGCCAGATCTGTTAATAATAATACTTAAAATAATAAAATGGAACGCTGGACAACTTTTTTTAATCTGGGCTAATACAATAATGAAGGACTATACATTTTATTATTCATTGGCATTTTACTAGAAATTTGCAGATCGTGTCATACTCATATCTGTAATCGAATCTTCTGGATTCCACTTGATACTTGTAAAAACTTATTTGTGAATAGAAAGTGGAGCTGCTCCTTAAGTATCAGTAAAAGCCTTAAGTGTGCATTACTGCACAATCAATCCAAGTGCTTCTCAGACTGTGTTGCTATCTATTCATGCAATTACACATTGTTCCACATAAAGAAATACTCAATATCCTTTAGTAACAAAATAATGTCCTAACCAAAATAATACATGGCTAGCATTTTATTTGAAGATTTATTGCAGACAAAGACTTAAATATCTGCCCTGGTTCACGTTCTATACAATGAAAATGAACTAACATTTGTCATACTCTGTAATAATGACCAATGTTTTAATAAGCCTGCGCAACAAAACATATTTACACTGACAAACACGGATCTGTGCAGCTCTCCGCATAATAGTGTCGCAATGGATCTTACAAAAGATAAAGTAGACTAACTATAATGTCACAGACAAAACCAAATATTGACAGAAACAGTTGACTGCAAATACAACATTAGATCAATAGAAAAACATTGACTAGTTAAATAGGAAGACTGATTCACACAGATGATGAATGTGATAATTTTTGGGATCAGATGTGCCACACTGGTGTGTTTGTCAGGGAAACAAGGGTGAGGAAACAGTGTTTTTTTAACCCGGTGTTGGCAGCAGGATTAAACTACACCTCACATCTATATATAATTTGAATTAAACTTTATTTAAGACTTCTTTTAAAGCTGTGCTATGTAATGAAACATAAAAACAATGATTACAAATAAAAATGTAAAACATTAAAATAGACATACGACATAAAAACAATCACATCAAAAAGTTTATGCATCATACCTTTAAAAAGTGTGAAACGTACTGTACCAAGAAGTCAAGCTTAAGGCTAGATTGTAAATAATTTCATGTGTGGGCATGATAAATGAAGGCAGTTTTACCCAACTATGAATAGACCCATGGTAGGTCATGAGACCATTCTGTAGCTGATGTTTTTTCAATCAAAGGAGATTGGGGGAAAAAAAGTATTGTACAATTACCCACACAGAAAAATCATGTATATGATCATATATCATCATATATGTATAGGATTTCAACATATATTATGTACATGTGTCCTGAATATGTTACTGAAATAAATAACATACCCTTCCCACATTATCATTTTAACATGTAATATAATGGGCCCTATCTTACACCCAGCGCAATTGACTTTTTACACAAACGCATGTATCATTCCTATCTTACACCCGACGCATATGGGACTTTTCCCTCCACAGACGCGCGTCGGTAAATTAGGGAATGAACTTGCGTTCGTTGGGCGGTTCAGCAAAAAGAAGAGGCTTGTTCCGGCGCAACTGTTCACTGATGCTATCTTGCAGTCCCCGAAAACAATTCCGCCACTGACCAGGAAAAACCTGGTTTAAAGTCAGTGGCGTGTTATTCATATGCTATTTTTAGGGCGCATGCCTAACCATAATGTAGCGTGTGCACAACGCGCAAACACTTTGCTCCTCTCATCTACACAAATGCAGCAGTTCTTTATTATTGCAATACATAATTAGAAGGAAAAATATTACCACACGAGGAAGTCATTGTGGTGTCCGAAAATGTGAAAAATAGATATCCACATTTACTCAAATTATGCATAATGAATTATTTGCACTGATATACATCAACCTCAAGGGAACCCATTCAATCAACAAGTTTACACACGTAATCTGCGATGCTAATAGTAAAATCACCCATGTCTTTACTCAGAATTAATCAGGCTCAAGCCACGACTCATTTATGGCTTCTTTGCCATGAGGAATCCCCCCTTGGATGGGTGGCTGGGAAGGGGACAACAGCTATCCGTTAAAGTCATGGTTAATGATTACACAATGTATGATGCCAGGAAGTGCGTAAAATGCTGTTTAATCAAAAACACACACAAACACGCAGTGTAGCCTAATTGAACGAACATTTGGCACAATGAAAATGCGCATCAGGTGTTTGGATAGAACAGGTACACTACTCAAGTCGCAGCATTCTTTGTGGCTTGTTGTATTTTACGCAACATTTCCATGAATCATGGATGTGTTGATGACATTATTTAGGAAATATTAGAGGACTTTAGGAGACGTGATGTTTAAATCCGTGCCAGCCACTTAAATGCCCAGAAATGCAGAACGGGAGTGGAAAGCTTATTTGACTGAAGAGTAATCTCGGTCTAATGTTAGACTACATTGCAAAAATATTACCATGCATTCATAACCTCGTGATTCAGTGAGAGTGAGTCCAAAACATCGGAAAGTAGGCTATGTCTTCAGACATTTCTTAATTTACATTTTGTAAAAAGAAATATCAATAGCAAATCGCCGTTATAATAGCAATCCGCCATGCAACAAGCGCAACTGCTTTTAAAGGGAATGTGAGATGACGCTCTGATTGGTTTATTGCACGTTACGCCCAAACCACACCTATGACTAATGACATTACTTTAGACCTACCCATTTTATATATGCGTTGGGCGCAAGAATAATTTATCCCGCCGGTAAAATAGCAACAGCGCCCGGGACCCTCACACAATGTAACTTGCGTTTCGCGTTTGATACTTGCGTTTCAGATCGTTAAAATAGGGCCCATTATGTTAACAAAATGAAATGTGTTTTCAGTATTTTAAGCATTTCTCATCAACACATCGTGGAATAAACCTTCAAGACCTTAATTTTCATGAGAACCTCCATGTTATCGTGAGTTTATAACTATTGTTGGCAATGGAACTGAAAATAAACACCAGTTTAGGCCATATTACATTAAATTAACTACTGTGAAAAAGACAATTACTATCTTATACAAACAAGAGTTTGTACAAAACATATAAGCATAATTTTAATAAAATGCATTGTAAGCAAAAAACAACTGGGTACGGTCAGTCATCTCCATTTGATAAGGGCCTATATTCACAGTATCATACAGCTGCCAGTACTGGAATGTTTACCAAACTCCAAGGTTTTGACTTTAGTCATTTCAAAAGAGTCCTATTATGAAAACAACAGGAATGCTATTCCTGTGCAAAAGTACTTCAAAGATACGACTAGATAATAAACACATGACAGGAGCAGCGGGCCATGCAGTGACGTTTGGGTATACACACTAAAAGTGACGTCACAGGTCTGGTATAAGGAGAAATCCTCAAAATAAAAGCCTGTCAAATGCGATTATCTTGCAAACCCTATTCTAGCAACTAATGGTTTGTACCGTTGGAAAGATTGGGCTGCAAATAATAAGTGGTAGATTGTCTATGTGGGTTCATCAGAGCCGGAGATACTGTTTTTTACATTTTTTCCCTCACTATTTTCCTATACGTTTGTTAAAACCCAGCTATTTATCCCTTCCAGAAGTTGTTGGTTTTGTGCAAGATGATGTTCTACATCATTGCAGAGTTGTTAATTTTCACTTCCTAATTCCTGTCTGTAATGTTTTTTGGTAAAACAAAGACAGTGTAAAAACGTTGAGGTGCGATTCTCTGGCTCTAATGAACCCACCTAGACAATCTATCATTATTTGCAGCCAAATCTCCTCTTTCTAACAGTACAATACATTAGTTACTAGCATGTTGGGTTCATGAGATAATTGCGTGTGGTGGGCTTTTATTTTGAAGATTTCTCCTTATACCGGACCGGTGAAGGCATTTTCAGTGTTACTGGCAGACTGCCAGTAAATGCCATTGCACCGCCTGCGACTGCTTGATATATGTCAATATATTTACATACATTTTAGACATATTAAAAGTAGGCCATTTGAAAATGGCCAAAATCTAATATGTAAATATATATATATGAAATATATGGCCATATAATAAATATATTTGTATATGTTTAAAAAAATATAGGCACTTAAAAAATATATTTTTAGCAATGTATGTAGATATATGATCCTTCCATGTGGGTAATTATTTAGCTAACATTCTGCTCCGGTAGGCTAGAGCACACATTCTGTTGTTGTCAGTTTACTAGGCACATGTTGTACCTATAGGGCCCTATTTTAACGATCTAAGCGCATGGTGTGAAGTGCATGGCTCAAATGCACTTTGGATGTGTTTAAATCCACTTTTGCTAGTTTGAAAGCGGATAAAATGTTCCAAGTGCCAGGTTTTTTTTGGCACTTTCTGATGCCTCAAGATAGGAATACACCCAGTATTATCCTAAACACACCTCCCTGTTAGACCAACACACCCATGGGTGCAAATATGGGTGCAGGTCCAATTGCTATTTAAATGATGCTAGCGGTGGACGGGCAATTGACAACTGCGTCGGTCTTAGGCGGAATGTCCACATTGGACTTGTCAGATTTTAATGCACGTTACTTTTTATATGCGTCCGCATATTGCGGACTTGACACACATGTGCTTCCGCAAGGCTAGACCTTTAATATCATGTTGTGCTACTTGTTCTAATGGGAACTTCAACTTCCGGTTGTACAAAGGCACGGTGTCAGAACGCACAAGTTGGATAATTTGAACGCATGCCACACACAGAGCACACCGCATCGCAAGCCGACAGGGCAAACTGATCTTTGTGGATTGCTCCATTGACAATAAATGACTTCCGGAGCAAAACACATTTGACGTGTCCAGTGGACATCGCGTTTTAAACTAGCAAAGACACTTGCGTTCGGGCATTGCGCTGCGTTGCGCCGGGTGCAAGATGGGGCCCATAGTCTCTGTGTTTCAAACATTTTAACTGGCTCCCTTTTTTTGAGAACATACAGAACCAAAATTTAGATAAAGTCAACCAAGCTACATGGGTTTTTATGCTGGTTTCATTCTTCCTGTCAGGCTATATTTCACAGTACAATAACAGCTACATCTTGACTTCAGACAATGTATTTTTTGGACAGCAGTGTCTGACTCCTTGGTGTCCTTCCATGAACTTCATTCTTGTTTATTGTTTTACATATCGTAGACTTGTCAAGCGTTGCAGAGATGTATGTAAGTCTTTACACTAGGATTCTTCTTAACCTCATTGAGCATTAGTCTAGTTTGTTTTGTCAACAGTCACACTAGCTGGTTTCAAATTTTAAACAGTAACAGCTTCCAAATGCGAATGCCACCCTGGAATCTTTGTGCATACATCTGTCAGTTAGACAAGGTGTGTGTATGTCTATATGTAAATACCTGGAGTTTAGCCTACAATATAATTGTAGGTTGAAGCTAAAATGTAAAAAAACATGTATATATTATGGAACATTTAATGTGAATATGATTTTACTACAAAAAAGACATACAGATAATTTTAAAGTGTTATGGAGAAGCCTATTATCCTGCAAAACTTTTACAGTCCAGTCTTCCTGTCTATTTCATCCTGTGTTCATAGGTTTAGACCTGTAAACGTGTCTTCAAAGCAATTCACTTTTTCTATAGTCTGAACTAGTGGCAATACGTATTCCACCATGCACTGTCTTTATGTTATGTATTCAACGTGACAAACACAATGGCCCTCATTTATCAAACGTGCGTAGAAACCAGTGTAGATCTGAGCGCAGAAATCATCTTACGACGAGACTCACGTGTGATTTACAAAACTTTCGTATCACTCCAATTCCAGCGTACGAATGAGCGGCTGTTGATAAATCAGACGGTTGAAAACCATCGTAATTTTAATAACACGCCCACAAATTTGCAT
>JACXGM010009640.1:0-27297 GCA_016801145.1 Umbra pygmaea | reverse complement strand
GCAGCACCTCCCACAATATCTCCCGGGGGACCCGGTCATACGCCTTCTCCAAATCCACAAAACACATGTAGACAGGATGGGCATACTCCCAGGCCCCCTCCAGGATCCTTGCGAGAGTAAAGATCTGGTCCGTTGTTCCACGACCAGGACGGAATCCACATTGTTCCTCTTCAACCTGAGGTTCGACTATCGGCCGAACTCTCCTTTCCAGCACCTTAGAGTAGACTTTACCAGGGAGGCTGAGATGTCAAAGTCATACAATCCAAAATTCAAAAACGTATGTTTCCACAAAATAAACTATTTTCCTTGGTTATGTCCATACAATGACTAGTAACAATTATTCGACCGGGTAACCTGACACCACTACTTTGTCAGCTCAGAGTCTACACTGTTGCTTAGTTACCTATGCTCATGCGCGATAACTCTTGAACTCTTGGGAGCTGTGAAGTAGTGTCAGGTTACAGCCAATAAATGTTGCTATACATTAGTCCATGGACATAACCATGTTTTGGAATATTGGATTGTATGACTTCGAAAATCAACTAGTGCGGACTTCACTGGAAAACGGGAAATAAACACAGGTATGTACACTAGTTGATTTGTTAGATTCACTGTGTTCACTACACTGTAAAAATGATTTGTTGACACAACTTGACTTAGTCAAGTCATCGTTTTGTATTGACTCAGTTAAGTTTAGCCAACATTAGGAGTTAAGTTCACTGCACATGGCTATATGTAGTAGTAATCACATTTCGAACATGTTTAGAGGCGAAAAGCACAATTTAAAACTTGCCCAATAAATGTATAACAAGTGTAAACTGGAGCAGGGGGATAACACGGTTTTGGCAATACAGATTGTTTGAGTTATTCTCGCTAATGACAGCACTCCAGATATTCAAATAATAGAGCTACATTTTGAAATTGCCTGGAATCCTCCTTTAACCAAATCACTAACCTGAGGAAAAACCAAATAAACACATACAAGGACACATTAGACCAAAGACCTGGACTGGAAGACAGACTAAAACACAATACCAGGGACATTGTTACAGATAGGTCTGTGTTTGGGTAAAAGTAAAAAAAAAAATTTCATAAACAACATTGACAACATTTCTTCCAAATAATTACAAATATTGTCATTGAAGCATTTATTTGCAGAAACTGACAACTAGTCAAAATAACATAAAAGATGCAGTGATGTCAGACCTCGAATAATGCAAAGAAAATAAGTTAATATTAATTTTTAAACAACACAATACTAATGTGTTAACTTTGGATGAGTTCGGAAATCAATATTTGTTGGAATAACAATAATTGTATAATAATAATTGTCTTTCACGCATTTTGGCAGGCTCTCCACATGTCTTTCACATTGCTGTTGGGTGACTTTATGCCACTCCTGGTGCAAAATGTATATAAGCAACTCGATTTTGTTTGATGACTTGTGACCATATATCTTAATCTTGATCACAGATTCAGAGGTTTTTAATGACAACAAATGCAGTGGTCTTACTATTTTTCAGAGCTGTATTTTTAATGAGCAGGACAAAGTGTATAGACATACAGCTCACTTCTGAGTCATTAAAAAAATAGCATGTTAACCAAAGAATGGGGAAAAACAGACATCCACAATATAGAAAAGCCAGATAACACCATTGTATGTGGCATTGATACCAGAAAGAGGACTATTGTGTTGAAATAAGCTGACTTCTCAGTGTCCTATATACTCTAGGCCTATATACAAATGCATCTAAAAAGAATTGATTATTGTGTATTTTCTTTCCTGTGAATTAATTAGAAAATGGACACCTTCAGATATTCAAGATTCATTACACATAAAGTGACATATTTCAAGTCTAGACAAGTCTAGTTATTCTCTCGGTCTGGTTCAGTTGTCCATAAGACACTCATTGACACCCTTCATGAGGAAGGAACAGAAGGTTAACACTGAAAGGGCTGGCTGTTCCCAGAATGCTGTATCAAAGCATATTTATGATAAGTTGACTGGAAGGGAAAAGTGTGGTAGGAAATTAGCACAAGCAACAGGAATGACCGCAGTCTTGAGAGGATTGTCAGGCAAAGCTTATTCAAGAACTGTCGGGAGCTGCACAAGTAGTGGACTGAGGCTAGAGTCATTGCATCAAGAGCCACCACGCACAGACGTGTCCAGGAAATGGGCTACAAGTGTCGCATTCCTAGTGTCAAGCCACTCCTGAACAAGAAATGTCAGAAGCATCTTACCTGGGCTAAGGGGAAAAAGAACTGGCCCGTTGTTCAGTGGTCCAAAGTCCTCTTTTTAGACGAAAGTACATTATGTAATTCATTTGAAAATCAAGGTCCCAGAGTCTGGAGGAAGAAGAGGCACAGTCCAGTGATGCTTCGGGGTGTTGGTCCACTGTGTTTTATCAAGTCCAGAGGCAATGTAGCCATCCACATTGGCCCAGGAAACCTTTGCAGGTGGTTTGATTAGAGTTGATTAGAGCTCTTTTCAGGTCCACATTTCTGTATTATAAATTCTGTTTTCTAATATTTTGAGATACTGGATTTTTATATTCCATGAGCTATACGCTGAAATCATAAAGATTGAAACTAAAAAAGGCTTGAAATATGTCACTTTGTTTGTAATTAATCTAGAATATATGAAGGTGTTCATTTTTTGAATCAAATTACAGAAAACAATGCATAGTACTTTTTTTAGATGCACCTGCATGCCTTCAAATGTAACAGATTGTGTGAATGGGTATTATTAGCAAGTTGTTACGGTAATTTTGATACCATTATTTCATGTTAGGAACACATTCTTATTCATACCAATAATCTGTAAGGGTTAGCTGTTTTGCTGAGATACAGAAAAATAGTTTTTTAACCTTGGAGATTAAAGCCAGCAATCTTTAGGTTCCTGGCTTTGGTCAATTAGGCTACCCTGCCGCCAACATGTTGGCTTTGTATTTGTGGGGTTTCATAAAGGTAAACGTTACATCCAGCATAATTTACATATACAACAAGACATGCTCCTTATCTGCTCTCTGATCATGTGCCCTTTCATCTTGTCGTTGTCTCCAACCATAATGGAGTTGAGGCAATGTTTTCATTGTGCAAACCACTTCAATTATTTATGATGGAAAATTGGTACTTTGCAAAAGGGCACAAAGAGCTCAAGGATGACACTGTCAGCATTGAGAATGACCGAGCTACGTCCCTGTGTAAACAATCAACAGTCCAGTATTCCTGGAGCCTTGGAAATTCATTTCCATTGGAGAAATAGGGGCACTTACGGCATGATCGGCTCAGTGGGAAATTATTACAAGACCATTTGGAAATGATAAAGGGTTTTAAAGGTCTTAAACTACGTGGTTTTATATCTGTGCCCAGATTATGTAAAAGAGGACTAAAAAAGACATTAATGCTGATGTCCCACTTTTTTTTGGCAATTTCTATTAGCAAACTGTTATTATATTTTTCATTCAGTCAATAATTGTCAACTTGATTCATATAAAACATAGAATTATTTTAGAGATTGTAGTGTTCGGTAAATTCATATTCAAATTTAGTTTAATATCTTCTCCTCAAGCGTTTTTTTTGCACCTTCTGTTCTGTAAGTGATGTGTATATTCCCAGAGAGTGAGTTCTGTACTGGAGCCTCCGGCTCACTAATACAGTTAGGCTGGGTTAGACGGGGGATAATAGGGGGACTTGAGTCTGACACATAGCTTTGAGATGAGCCTGCAGTTCAAGCAACAGTAGGATGGTGCTAACAGACCACGCCAGTGGTTCACAGACAGGCATTGCCCTATTCGCGGGTGACAAGGGTAAATTAACACTCCTGACCTAGGGGTACACACAATAGTGGCACAAAACACCCTGCCAATAGATGGAAACATATGAGGCAAGGGCATAGAGCAAGCTATGGCCCGTGGAGTATAATTGGGAGGTTTTTCCACCATGTGAATTATCCTAATGGCTTGGTGATGGATCACTTTCAGTACATTCTCGAACCCTACTAGGCTATCACGATCAATGAGCGTATTGTTTTCCCTTGAAGCCCAGTTCACACAGTTTGCAGGTAACAAATCACTACTGGTGAGTCTGTAGCTGTCGAGCTTTGCCTACGCTTCAGCTTTTAGGACATCACAGGAGGCCGTTAGGTCTGCGTGAATGGCCACAGGTGAGTCCGTTCCTTCTGCCGGTTGCTTTTGTTTGTCTCATTCGTGGCAGATGGTTTCGGCTGCGTGCGGGATGCGGGATATAAGTGCAGCACTCTATTTTGTGTTTCATGCCACGGATTACTCTCTGAGATGGGATAGTAATGGTTTGCATGGACAATGAGTAAGCCCACTGCTGCTCCTTCAAACCAGGGTGGCACTAATCAGCAACAAAGGAGAGAGAGAGAGAGAGAGAGAGAGAGAGAGAGAGAGAGAGAGAGAGAGAGAGAGAAATTCAGAGTCAGAGAGGGAGGGGATGAGCAAGAAAGGGGCAGAGAGAGAAAAGGAGATAAACATAGAGGGACACATAGATTGAGAGAAAGATGGCCAGAGAGGGCGACCAAGACAGGGAGATAGGGAAAGAGAGAGAAGCAGAGCAAAAGGGAGAGATACAAAGAGAGGGAGACAGTCAGAGAGAAACAAAGACTGAGCAAGAATGAGAGCTGTAGAAGGAAATCAGCAGGACGAGCCCTGCAGGGGACAGAGATCTGCAAGCCCTGTCTGACTGCCTGCCTGCCGTGAGACCTCCTGGATTAGGCACTGGCTGCTGTTTTCAAATTGCTCTAAATTCCCTGAGATTAAGGGAAAGATGAATGAACAGTGACAGTCTATCGTGTTGGAAAAGGCTGGTTTTAAAACAACCATGCAATATTCAGACAACCTCCTTGAAAGCAATAAGCAGTGTGCATAGTGTCCTGTGTTTTGTTACAAAGTCGTTACCCATAAACCCCATGGCCGTACATATCGGAAACATAAAATTAATTAAACTACAAGTAGCATGAACAGTACTGAGGTTCAGTCAATTTTATTGTACAGTGATTTAATTGGTTTGCTCACTTTCAAGGTTTTTGGACACTGGGGCTTTTAGTCCTCAAGTGAATGATGCTGGTAATCATATTGCTATGCACCATCTAGTCTCGATGTTAGTGGGGATGTGAATGTCATTCTTGATGGCAGTGTACTCCAGATCCTACACCGTGAACCAAATGGGAACAATAGATCCCACAAACTGATCCTTGACACATATTGGATGAAGACCTGGGGAAATGTGTGCCTTATGACTGGAGGGAGATACTTTATGTCACTTAGTCCACTAGTGGTATACTGTATCTGTATCTCTCAGCGCGGAGGCGCCCCAGGGTTTCCTGCTCTTCCCACTCTACTCACTCCACACGAAATGACTGGACCCCCCCAACGATGCATTGGTCAAATTGCTCAAATTTGCTGATGACACCACTCTGGGCGATGCCAACAACCTGGTCTTCTCTCCAACAATGATGACAAGTTCAAGTGCTGCAGTGTGTTTGACTAGCTGGTCCTCTTCTGCAGTTGCAACAAACACAGTAATAACAGGTAAGACAGTAATTGCCTTCAGGACACACGTTGCATAATATAGATTAATCCTTTGTAAATTCTATATTTGATCCCATTAATTGTATCTATGGTTTATAAATCTGGCAATATGACTGTGTCTCTGTGGACAGGACTGTGAATCTTAATTGTGGCATAACGACAGTGCCTCGGGGTCCCTCAGAGGGTGATGGAAATTGGCTCAGAATTTTCAGGGGTAGATGGGGATGTAGTCCATGTCAAGCTTTCTTTTTCTGGACTGTTTACATCACATGTTTGTTTTTCACCTATAGTTCACCTTCTCTCACAGTTATACACAGCTGTCCTCACTACACTCATTATATATAGTTCTTGGTTTGTGTATAGTCATCTGTGGTTCATTGTCGTATGTCGGGTTTGTGTTAGGTGTCTCCGTTCGTCTCTGCACCGGCATACTCAATCGTTACAGAATGAACCACCAAAATAAATTGGACTTGGCACTGGATTAAGATGGCAGAGGCTACCCCCTTTCCATTGGGGTGACCCAGATGGATTATGATTTTCCCTACCAGTTTTTTGGGGGGCAGTATATCATCATCATGGTGCGGGAGCTACAGTCAGGCCGCCTCCTGAAGGAGGAGGATGAGCAGCCACAGCAGCTACTGCATTGGTGTGGGAGGACTACGTGGACCCAGGGCTCTAGTCCTCAGAGGAGAAGGTCAACAATGAGGACCAGCAAGAGTCTAGGGGCTGGTGTGTGGAGAGCCATTCAGCTAGCCATTTCCCTAAGCAGGCTGGCGTCCCTCCATCTCTCCTTCCATGGGCTATGGTTAGTACCGAGCTATCTATTACTCTCCCATCCCACGGGTCAGGGTGGCTAGCTGGTTACTGGCTTCCACAACAATGCCTCCATGTACAAAGCCCAATCTGCAGTTAAACATCTTTTATTAACTACGTACTGAAGGAGTTCTTACATTTCAACCTGTACTGTGTCGGGCCAGTCTGCTGCCATTTGCCGCACCAGTGCCCACTGCTGCCTCCTGCATGTTCGAGGCTGGGGTCCCGCCCATCATGCCAGTGCCAGCTGCTTCACCCTCCAAATCAGTGTCAGTGGTTCTTCCCTCCATGCATTTGCATGTGGCTCCGCCCCCCGCATAAGTGCCAGTGGCCCTGCCCTCCATGAGCAAATCTGAGGACCTGATAGTTTCACTAATGCCAAGGAGTCTGCTTGCAACGCCAGGTATAGGAGGCTGGCCTACCAAGCCCATGATGCAGTTCCTGCCCGCCATTCTGCCATTGCTGTCTCTGACCGCCTCGCCTCAATACTTGGCTCTGCCCCCCGCACCTCAGTCCGTGGCTCTGCCCCCCGTCGCCTCAATAAGTGGACCAGGCCCCTGCATCAGAGACCATTGCTCCGCCCCCAGCAGTGGAGAACACCGGGACTACATACCCGTATCAGAGCCTGAAGTCCCCTGCAGCGGAGTATGTGGCTTCGCCACCAACGCCAGAGCAGGCACCAGCAGCACTGCCCCACAGCTGGAGCTTGCTCCTGAACCCTTATTGCGGGTGCCGGCCGCACGCCCCTTCAGCCAGTGCAAGCTGCACAACTGCCTGTGAAAGCAGCGCTACCCATACAGCTGGTACCAGCTGCCACACCCCCTCAGCCATGGACTGCTGCACCACCCCCCCGCCTGGGTCTGTGGTCCCACTCCCGAAACCACCGCCGATTACTTCACCCATGAGGCGGGTTCCTCTGGCGGCCCTCTATCCCTTGGCTGCCAGCTGGAAACCTCCGAATAGGAGGTTTCCAGCTGTCCTCCCTCCCTTCTGCATCCTGTTATGCTAGCAGTATGTGTATTTAGTTCCTGTTAGTGTGGGTGTAAGCTGTCAGTCATTGTTATGTTGTAGTGTGTCCGTTGGTCAGTGTTGGGTAAAGTAGCTTGTACAGTTACATTCCAGTTACTTGCTGAGTTCACAAGTTTTGGGAAGTCCCTAATTTAAACAAAATGATCAGGGAAATGGAGTTCATATCTTACTGGTGACCATGATTGATATTTTGTTTACTCTAAAAAAACTATTTGTTTTATAGGTTGCTTTTAAGATATGAACTCACTTTGTCTTACTTAGGGACTTCCCAAAACTTGTGAACTCAACATTTAACTGGAATGTAACTGAAAAATAGCTTTACCCAACACTGCCGTTGGTATATGTTATAGTATTTTATGTATACATTTTTCCAGTGTTTTTCATAATTAAACACGTTTACTTTCCCCTTTGCAATTGTTTCTGCTTGTTTCCTGCATTCGGCAATCATGTTACAGTGTTAAAGAAATGTTTTCCTTTCCTGTATGTGTCTGGAACAAAATAAGGTATCTATTCACTCTATTTAAAGGAGGAAATCATTTTTTAAAATAGTACTTAAAAGTCTTAACATAAATTATTTATGTCATACAGAATGCCGTTTCTGACAATGCATCCAAGAACAAGCAATAGTACATTTCTGCCACTTCTGTCACCGTTTGCACTTGAAATACCAAAAGGTCCACAATTCAAAGCAAACTTAGTGCCTGCCCCCAGCACATAGCTTCCAGAGCCTACAGCCTTTGGCCTAGTTAGCCATTTTACAGATTACACTTAAGGTAAAATCTTCAATGATTCACAAGCCAATCAAGAGTTATACAACCTACCAACTCTAAATGGTACAGATGGAGCAGCGTTCTGTGAGCCTTTATTTTTTATTTTATGTAGCGTTTATCCAAGTTTGTACATAAAAACATAGACGTTAATGTGTGCTAATCGGCTACAACCGATGCTACACCGAGCCGAGTGCCTACATTCCCACCAATGTCAATGTCTGGTATCAGCTAGACTAGCTCCATTGATATCCAAATTAGCGTTAGCCTTTCTACTAAATCAGTCAACAATTATTACCAAATCTATCGAGAGTTATACCACCAACCTAGCTCTAAATGGTACAGATTGAGCAGTATTCTGTGAGCCATTATTTCTTATTTTACGTTGCGTTCATCCAATTATACACAAATGAATCTAATGTAGATAATGTTAACCAGCTCCTTAACTTTGCTAGTGATACACCGTCTGGGCTTGGCTGGTTTTTCCTATTGATTTCAGGGATACTGAATAGAACATTTCCAAAACAGCTTGGTCCATGTGAGCATCGGAACTCTAATGATTGAACAAACAGATGTAATCATTTTCTTGGCTGGAGATGGTTTAAAGCAAAAAATTTAGCCCTGTCCCACTCTTTAGAACAAAACACTTCCCGCCTCTGCCATTGCTGTGCTCGACTGGTGGCCACTTCCAAGAAGCCATCTGATAAAGTTCCTGCCATATTGTTTCATTATTGTATTCCGGCTCGCACATGTATGGTTAGATATTACCATTCAATAACACTTGATAAAAGTTTAAATCGTCCAGCTCTTTTGGTATTTTGTCACTTGTACTAGCCATTGTAGAAAACAAAATACCTCTCTTGTTATTTAGCTACATATTTAATGGAAGAATGCAAAATTCTGCTGCAAATTTTTTGTCTCCAATCAACTCGATTCAGAGGCGGGACAAATAAATAACAGAAAGTGAACCAAACTCCTTCCCTCAATCAAGCTGTAGTTTTCAAAAATGCTTGCTGTATATAAATGCATGTGTCAGTTTAAGTGGGGTTGTATGTGTGTAGGTCGTGAGGGTTGGGAGATGGGGGGTGGGATTTAGGTAGGTGGTTAGATGGAAAGGGATTAAGGTGTTGTGGGTTTCAGGGTGGATGAGTAGGCAGATGGGGTTGGGGCAGAGAAGTGGTTAGGTTGATGGGTTTGGGGGTCTGGAGGTGTGAGGGAGATTTTGTTTTCACATTTCAAGTACTGTACACTTTGTGTGACATGTAATACAAATATAAACAAAAAAATCTAATCTAAACTTTGATTTGTTTATATGGTTACAGAAATGGTCTGCAAAAACCGATTACAAGAATATCATAGCAGAAGTTGTTATTAAGACTTTAGAAATAGGCAGCCATTAGACCATTTCACAGCTGGTACAGATGCCCTCACCGTGTCATGATTCGCAATCAAAACGAGCCGCCAATATTCACTACCTCTAGCAGAGTCAGCTAGTTCTATTTCTAGCCTTTCACACTCAAGACTTTGGCTGCTGTGAGACGAGGGACCAGATTGGAGCATCTGTAATGTCCATACCCATGGGGCACTGGGGCCTCAGCGGGAGACGGTTTGCCTTGTGTGGAACACACAAATGAGGTCAGTAAATATCACCCCTCACCCACCCAACCATTCTTCTCTGTCGTAAACACTCAGCATATTTCATTGCATAAATCAAACCCTCACTCGTGACTAAGATGTATGCATTAGTCAAATCTCTGACACCAGCTATGGCATCATGTTGCTGCTACAAATCGCACTTCGAAATGTTTTCAAATATTGCAAATACACAAAATTCTGCTTTTATTTTACAACCATACTAAAAACCAGCTATGATTCCTTGTCTGTGATTCCCATAACACGTAACTTGATTTTGGGTGAATGATGGCCAGCCTGGACCATATATGCAGCGTCCCAGTATGACTGTTGTGACTGTAGAATGAGTAATCGGTGAGGCCTCGCAACTCCCTTAATGCAAGTATGATTGAATAAACTCCCACGGATAAAGCTCTTGTGTTTCAATTCCTGTAAGACACACCAGCAGCTCTGCTAAGCAAAAATGACCACCAAGCCTTGCTGACATCAAAATACATTGGCTACAGGCTAAAATATAGTCATATTTACTCAAATATATTTCCACCCTCAAAGTCAAAAATATGTAATTAGTGGAAAACAGTCTTGAGTGATAAAATGTACATTGCATTACACAAGTTGCAGAGTAAACTGTATTTTTTTCTCCAACAAATTGTTTTTTAATGGTCTTACAGCTGTGAATGTGACTAAAAGCATAAAAACATCTTATTGTATGCAGTTCCATTTTATTCCCATCCCTTCAGTGATACATTCTGCATTTACTTTCAGTTTAAATATAGTAAGATATTAAAAAGAGATTATGCCTTTACTCTAAAAATAAACTGCAGCAAGACAAAGTATTATGCAAGATTTTAACCAAATAAAGGCTTATAGTAAGAGGAACTGCAGAGGGACTAATGCAGTAAACATGATGTCGTCCTCCTATTGAAGATACTGTTGTGTTTGCTTCATTCAACCTGTTTCCTCAATGAAGCAGATGTGTGATGAGCTCCTACTGAAATACAGGGACAGATGTTGTAGGAAAGTAAGAAGGGCTTTTCATTCTGGACAAATCTGCATTTTTTTACAGAGAGATTAGAGCTGTCGATTGGGCATTTGTGGTATTCATGAGTTTCAATGTATGACCCATTGAGTAAATTTGAATTGGTTTATAAAAAAATCTGAATAATACAAATTCAAAGCCGCCAAAAGAGCTAAAAATGGAACTCTAAAGCGGTCTCAAATACGCCCATGTGTCATCTCTGAAACTTCAGCACCATGGACAAGTCCACGTGCGCTATTACACCATAGGCTGCTCAAGCTGTTACAGGATCCTTTCGTGCTATCGTTTTAAAACGCTAAATCTCAAGCTGTATAGTAATGACATAACAAATACGATGGTTGAAGTACATAATTTCTCGAGGTGGTTTAATTTGTTCTTGTACTAATGAACTCACTAAGCAAAGTATTTTCATGAATAGCCTAATACATGGACGCTAAATATAAATCATATCCTGTAGGCTACATAAAAAAGTGGCAAACAAATCAAGCCCACCTATTACCTGCGTTCTGAAAACGACACACAAAAAAATACCTACTATACAGGTCGAGATTGCACCGTCTGAAAATTAAGTTGCTAAGTTCTGCTAATGAACCTTACCCGATGTGGCAGCGCAGTGCACTAAGCCCTAAGGGGTAACGTCACTCCCCCTGGCATATCAGCCCCTGTCCTCTATTCTCGTCCACCACATCGCCACAGAGAACGTCAGGATCGCATCCATCTTCAACTAGAAATGGTTTACAAACTATATCTGACGGAAGCTGTAATCCTCGCCGATTCCGTGCGTATCGGCAAGGAGTCATTCAGATGCTCCGGTATGCATGCTGGCTGATATTATAGTGAATTTGGGAAAGGTCATTTAAAAGTGGAAAGTGCGTGCGCCGAGTATGATTTGTGAAAAAGGAAATATCATCGATAGGAGACAACAACAATAACTTCAGTGTCTCGTTGCGAACGAACCCTTACACAACACGGTAAAATCATGCCTGTACGAAGAGGTCACGTTGCGCCACAAAATACATTTCTTGGAATAATAATACGCAAATTCGAGGGACAGAGTAAGTATAATATCATAATATAATCGTTTTAATCCTGGCATTGTTAGATTGTGTCTTCTAAAGTCTGTTTCAAAAAGTAGTCGTGAGAGTAAAGTTGCTGTTAAAGCAGCTTCCAATGAGCCAACATTTAATGGAAAACTGTGTTTCTTCATTTAAATAATACGTTGTCAATAATTAACTCTTTATGCTTTATTCTTAATCAACAGCTGTAGCCAGAAAACAAGTGGTGTAACAAATTATTTCATAAAAAATTGCACCCTTGTATTCATTATATAAAATGACGTATACATTTTTTTTACATTTGACTTACACCTCCATCATGAATGTATTACCTGGAGACTACAAACAGATTGGTCCTATAGCATTGTGTATTATTTTTGTTTCCTTGCAGATAGAAAATTTCTTATAGCCAATGCCCGGGTGCAGAACTGTGCAATAATCTACTGTAACGACGGCTTCTGTGAGATGACAGGCTACTCAAGACCGGACGTCATGCAGAAGCCATGCACCTGTGACTTCCTGCACGGCGAGCACACTAGCACACATGACATCAGCCAGGTGGCTCAAGCTCTGATGGGCTCTGAGGAGCGCAAGGTGGAAATCACATATCATCGCAAAGACGGTGAGTTAGTGAATACAGCCAGCAGCAGAGAGAGGTGGTTCTGAACAGTGTGACATTCCCAGTAGGCATGACTGAGAAACCCTTCTTTCCCACCACAAACTACATCCTTATGGTTTGGAGTTAGCGCATGAGTAGCCCCAGTGTCTTGGGCACACTAAGCAATGGTCATCATGTAACCCTGAGCTGACCCAACCCAATGGGGCCAGAATGGCTTTGGTCGAGGTTGGGCCTGATTTTTAAATGATTGTTGAACCCTGGGCCTGGTTCGTATTTGTTTTGTTAAACAATAGGAATAATAATGGGTGCATGCCTGTGGGACAAGTTCACCGCTTCTCTCTCTCTCCCCTTCTCTCTGGTTGGGTGTAGGAAGATGCTGCAGTGTGTAATGCACAGTGTAGAGTGCTGATACAGTATCTAATTACATTTCTTAACTAGTTAATTACACGTAGTCGTTTCCCTGACTAGGAAGTCATATTACCCAAAAGCCTCATTTATTCTATTGACACTGAAAAAGCATTCCCTACTTGAGAAATGTCGTCACTGCCTTGTCCTTTTTACATAACACAATCATGCACTTGGGACTGACCATTATAGGGTAGGATCAGATATACACTCAAAGGTCTCTTTACTACGTACACCTGCTCATTAACACTATTAGCCAAAAGGCAAATCTTGCGGCCGGAACTCAATAATGTAAAGCATGCAGACAGGGACAATAGGTTTAGTTGGTGTTCCACCAAACAGAATGGGAAATGTGTGTTAAATCACTTTGACAATTAGATGATTGTTGGTTCCGGTATTGGTTCCAGCATGCCACACACTACAGTCTCTAGAGTTTACAGAGAATGGTGTGATAAACAAAAAACACCCAGCGGATGTCAGTTTTGTGGGCAAAACAACTTGTTAATGAGAGAGGTCAAAGGAGAACAGCCAAACTCGTTCAAGCTGACAGAAAAGCCAGATATTCTTAACCACTTTTGTTTGTCATCATTGATGTGAAGGAGGGCATTTTTGTTTGCACAACGTAACAATCCTTGAAGCATATGGTCTACACCAGCAGAACACCACACAGGGTTCCAATTCTCTCACCTAAGAATGTTTACAGCAGCTTGTTGAATAAATGCAGTGATTATAATTCATACTGAAGGCAAAAGGTGGACCTTCATAATACTAGTTGGGTGTACAATACCTAATAATCATCAATATACCTACATATAGGTACAGTACCTAATAACCATCAATACATTGGTTACACCAACAGTCCTGTTCAACCATAAGAAATATTACATTGACTAAGATCATCATGTGTCAGCCAATCACATTTGGCATCTATTAGTTGATGAATGAAAAATATACTGGTAAGAGAAAAAAAGCGAAAAGAAAAAATAATTGCATTTCACAAAATTTGTAGGCTTTCTTGAATGAATACTTCCATTGCTGTATGCGTACATCTCAATATCTGCCTTTTGTCAATATTATTGTATTGTGAAATCACAGCATAATTAGGTGGCTATATAATAACCAATTTCTGGTGAATTTGCAGATGTTCATGAAGCTTAGTGCGGTAATGAAATACAATTGTGTAATAATAATAATAATAATAATAATAATAACAATAATATTTATAATATGTGAACAAAGAACACCAACAACAACAAAAAAAGACTGAGATTGAGATGAATTAGAACAGAATACACGACACAATGCCCACAGTGACATTTTAATTTAAAATACAAATGAGATCAAAATGAGGAAAAGAGGAATAATTACAAAAAACGGAATACCTAATAGGTAGAGTATGGTATATACAGTACAGTTTCATAGTGTGTGTGTACATATGTCTGGTTGTTTGGTGTGTGTGTTAGCCCAGTCAATCAGATAGAAACTTTACCCAATGCATCCTTGTACAATAGCATATGCTTTGTTACAGCTTCTACTAGACAAGTGGGGTATAATGGTTCACTGGTATACTGTAATGTGGCATGCTATCTTCATGTGTTGTTTCATCTTAATAAGTAAGACTTTGGGCCATCTTCACCCATTGAAGGAACCACTAGTCATGTGTGGAGCAGTTCCCATCAGGGCACAACCTATTTGTTACTGCTTTTAATGAAAAAGTGTTATTGGAAACATGTTAAATGTAGTTTTTTGGAATAACATACTCTCGTTGTTTCTTTACACACGATACAATTGCATTTGGTTACAATTCACTAGCTTTGTAATGAATTTACAATGATTATTGCAATGAATTAAAATGAGAATTATTCTGATAAATCTGAGTTTGTGTTGCAGGCATAATATAGTGTTGTCAGGCGTACAGTGTTTGCCCCCAGCTAGAACCGGCCCTCGTTCCCATAGCAGGCCATACTGCCACCAAGGATTCTGGATGTTACAGCAAATTTCTGTTGCAGTTTGCGCCTTTGTGACAACACTGAAAGCATTGTTGGACCATGAAAAGTCCTCAGTTATGGTCACTGAGGTACTGAAAATATATTACTATTTACTACAGTCCACATGATGTGGATTGGGTTGTATTGCCAATTGTGCTACCTCCGTTGGATTGCTGACATTGAGAAGTTATCTTTGCACCACAATGGCAATTTGCTTATCTACTTCCTGACTCATTGTTATTAGTTACCAGGGTTACAACCGTTGCGTTGGCTACAAATTATGATCCAGTTGGGTTTGTGCAAAGTTACAGTTATGCCTGACAAGAGTGCACATTATTGGGCTGAGGACACACCCCAGGGGGGCCACAGTGTTAAAAGTCAATTTGTAGGAGGCTGATGTCTGCCCATCAGAGATAGAATCCAGATGCACATTGTGATATCCTGACTTAGTGTTTTGAGCTTGGTGAGGATTTTTTTATCTTCATTAATGCTGACTAAACTATGATCACTGATCATCAGTGATCATGGTTGTGTTGCTTGCATCCATGTGAATAGCAATGAAAAATCTATCCTCTGTTGTTCTTTAAAGTTGGTATATAAATTTAAGTGGCTCCAATGACTGGCAATCTGCATTTGAAGTGGGCCATGACAAGCTTCAAAGCTTTAAGTCATTAGGACACATTACCTAGTTTTCTTGGGCACTGGAACAATGAATTTCTTCTTAAAGCAAATAGAAACTAGACTGGGACAAGGACAGTTTGAAGAAGTTCAGAAAGGACCAGCCAGCTGGTTGGCAGACACTCTAAAGACACGATCAGAGATGCCATCTGGACTGTTGGCTTTGTGAGTTTTCACACGTTTTGACAGTGTCCCTCAAGTCATTGTCAGAGAGCGAGACCACCTGGTTTCCTGGAAGCATAGAATGTGTTGTCTTTTGGGAGGGAGGCATCGGTTGGCACCATGCAGCAGGGTTTACCTTTAGGCCCTACATGTTATCGACATGCACTGCAGTTGGAGATAATAGAATCAAACATACACAAAAACAAAAGCAACAGGGCACCCACAGACATGCCGCATTGTCATTGAGACCAGCATTTTTAATCTTGTTCACACAATCAAGAGAACCCAAGGGTCCTGCCTAGGGTGGTAGATATGGGCTTCACGCTATCAGTGTTATTTCACTAAGAATGCATCTGCTCCAAGTGCTTAGGTTCTAGCAAAATAATTCATATTTAGCAGACATTCTGATGCAGATCCACAAGATTATCGGGCCGATTTTGGGCCGATTTTCCCCCTTCGGACAATCCTAGGTATATCCCGATTATCTTGACGGTTGTATAGATTATCTTATCAGATCTTCCCTTGGTATGAGGTGGGTTAAGAGTGACCGAACCTGCTCGGAAGAACGTCAAAGCCACCCCGATCGCGAATCGTAAATATTCAGCATGTTGAATATATACGATCCGAAATTCTGATGTGTGGGGGTAACCCCGAGGACAAACTTGCGCACGACCTGGAGATTATCAGATGAAACGAAACAATATCCAATCAGAAAGCAAGCTGAGAGAAGACGGAAGCATAACAAACGCAGTCATGGTGCATCTTTAAGTTAAATTAATTTGGACAGCAGATATGGAGGATCAGCTTGTCGATTTGTGGCAACAGCACATGTTTATACAACGTGTCATGTTAAACCTACCATAATAGACTGGACAGGGAGAAGAGATGGACATGCTTATTCTGAAGTCTCGAGAGATGTTGCGTGTTCACATTCGGGACTTTGGTTGAAAATCTGTTTGTGTGTGGTGTGCTGTCTTTGTCACATCATGGCACACCACAAACTATAAGAGCAAAATGGTTAAATCTAGGATTTTTTTGTCCTCATGTTTGTGGTCTCTCACAATTTGAAGATCTTATAAGATTGAAAAAAATATTTTTGTGTGTACCCAGCATTACAGGTATATATTAATATCAAGGATCTAAGAAGGAGTACTATAAACCTTCCCATTCAGAACAGCTACAATCCTTCTTAGAATGTCATCATATAAGTCCTTAACAATGTGTGGTCGGATAATGCATCATTCTACAAAAAGTGATCAAGGAGGTGGAAAGCATTTTTGCACATTGTGCACCAAAACTTCCCATAAAGATTAAAATATGTTTAGACCTGGTGGTTTGTGGATGCTATGGAATGTCTTTGATTTCATCCTGGTGTTAATGAAACTACCTTTCAATTCAATTAGCATTATGTATATAAGCACTTTGCTACAGTAGGGCCAAGCTACAAGGCCCAAAATTACAAAAAAACACTTCCTTATTGGTAGATTCAACAGCCTGGATTTCTCAGATGACTACCTCGGCTGGATCACTAACCATTTCTTAGATTGTGTTCAGTTTACTGTCTGGACATTTGGCTGTTTTTTTAGGTGTGCCACAGGGTTCGATTCTTGGGCCGACCCTATTTTTTGTATATATCAATAATGTAATTCTTGCTCCTGGTGTGATCGTTCACCTCTACTCAGACTGAAGGATAATGTATTGGCATATTTTTTCTAAACATATATTTAATTTTAAAGATATATACAAATATATTTTGATTGCATATTTGATATAAATATATTTACATACATAACCTATTTTGATGTATTAGATTGCATTCGACAAATACGTTTAGACATTCACATGCATTTGTTTAAATTACATATTAAAGGATCCCTCCAGACCCATTGACACTCCAAAATTGTTGTGCCGAAATCAACTTGTCAATGTGTTTTGTAATTCCAAAGCGTTTGTATGACTTCTTGATCTTTATTTGTCTCGTTCCTGATCGGAGTTGATTTGAAAAGGCTGTCTTACTGATATAAATAAAACCTTGGTAGTGAGTTAGAGAATGTTTTTCTTTGCTTGCATTCTTCTGTTAAATACGTGAACAAGTTAGTGAAGTTTTCTACATTGGCTAGTGCAAGTGATGAAAATACTCCAGAAGAGCCTGATGATTTCAACTTTGATCAAGTGTTACTAAATGATAATATACAACCATACATGTTTGACCCGGAATGCAGCAATGGCAGGAGCTATATTGGGTGAATGAAGCCGCTGCAGCTGCTGCTTTGGAAGTGGCCACCGGTGAAGCTTTTGTTCCCAGGGTGATCTTGCACTGGTGTTATTCTATGTGTGTATGTGTGGAAACTGCCCAGCAGTAGCAACAGAGACAGACATTTTTGTTTTAAAGAGTGGGACAGGGCTTAATTTTTGCTTTCAACCATCTCTAGCATAGACAATTTTTACAAGATGAAAACACAATTACATTTGAAAAACATTCACTAGAGTCTGTTTTATCCAACAATAGACACATTTTAGCAACACACAAATATGGATCCACTACCTATCTATGCAATGAATTAACAGTGATTATTGTAATGAATTACGAGTGTTATTATTCTGAAAAGAAAAATCAGAGATTGTGTAGACGGCATGCGAACAGTGTTTGCCCTCAGCAAGAACCTGCCCTGGTCTGTAACACAGCAGAAAACCGGCATATCAGTCATTTATGCAATATGCCGGCCCACATCCTCAAACAGAATGATCTACACTAAGATGGTTAGTACACCAAAATCAAATCAATAATAATACAAATGGCTTTGAAGTTAAATGTTTGGGGCTGCTTTTGAATGCAAAATCATTTTAAAATAATGATTATAGATGAATGCCTCTTGGATCACACCTTTAACAGAGTACATGATTTTTTTGAGAATGCATTGTCCCTTGTTGATAATTCCTTAATATACTGAGTTATTTAAAGTATGTATCTGAGAATAATTAACAAAATGGATGGGGGCCCCCTGGAGTCTAGGGCACCAGAGCAGTGTTTTGTGGTCAGGCTTCCTAATGGCCCAGGACCCTAAGCAATCGTTTACGTCAGTTATGCCTAGAGCTGACCTGGAAATTGTATGCCAAATTGCACACTACTGTGTTTGTTTACTGTGTTACATTTCACCAGAGCACTGTGGGTTCTAGTGCACAGTAAAGTAAAATAGGTTGCCATTTGTGAATCAGACTGATTTTGGTTAGTTGACCTCTCTCTTTGATGATATCCCACTAGAGACAGAGTCAGTGAACACAATACAGATGAAGACATACAGTCTTGACAGTGCACTTGATAGCAAGAAGTAATGAGAGCCTTTCTTTCCATCAAGAAAGTGTCTCCATTGACCTGCAATAAATGCTGCTATTCATGTGGATGGTACTTTTTGATGTTCTGCACAGCGAACTAATAATAGTCCAAAATAATCCACTTCTACTTTAAGGGTGTGGATTAAATATAGAAATCTAATCTTTATATATTATATATTCTAAATTTGGCCTGCATTACAAAAATATTCATCCTTTAATATTGACAAATGTAATTTTGATTATAACATATGATTTTGTCAGAGAACTTCATTTTGAGGATGCAAGATAAACTCACGCTTGATTCTAAAATTAGCAATATTTTCGAGTTGCCATTAAAAATGAAATCATAATCAGTGTCTTTGCAGATTATATTGTAACAATTTATTAAGACCATGACATGGGGGAGGTATTATATTGATATGCGGCATCACTATAGGCTAGGAACCTTAACTAGCAGATCTTATTAATTCCAGAGTTGTGTATAGTATAGACTGGTAGAGGCACAATGGTTGTTTGAACAGACTGTTGGTTCTACTGTCTATACATGCAGCAGAGTGCATATTCATACTCTGACAAGATCAGATATAGGGGCTTGGTCAGGTGCTATGGCTCTATAGGGAGTAGTGTGACAGACGGAGGCAAAGTGCCAATTCAGTCCACTCAGGTCTAGTGCACAGTGTGCTGCAAATCACCTGCCTGCCACAGAGGCTGTTACAAACAGATTTAATGAGGACACAAATAGCTCACAGTGAATCAATGTGCAGTCTTGTTTCACAATTAAATTAAATCAATTAACAGCTGCATTATATGCATATCGTCTCAATAGTGGCTCTCCGTATGTCAATACATATCATTCTTAGTGTTAGTTTGAACAATACAATTAATCTAGTAATCAAAATACAATCATCATAGGAACTGTAAAGATGTCACAACACTGGCTAGGAAGGTGCACTGTTTTGTTTTTCTCTAACCTGGAAATGGTGACTGATTGCCATTTCAACACAGGTACAACACAATGAAATGACACCAGGTTTCAGACCCTACTGTACACTCTATATACCACTGGCATAGGTTCAAGTTGAATATTTACTCCAAATGCAGATGCTATTTCTAGTATTACACTGCTTGACTGTTTTGGAGTGTCCTCTTTAGGCTTTATTTCCTTGTGCCACTGTGTTGGTGGAGTGCTATGTTGCTAAACTCAAGCTATAATTTTGATGCTTATTTAGTCATTTGTGATCCTGCAAGGAAATACAATTATTTTGCAGGCCAAATATTAAGAAAATAGCCACTATATTGCCAAAATGTCAGCACAGGGGTGTTTGGACTGTCAAAACCCTTAAAATGAATGCTATATTTTCTTATATTTCTGCTGTATTTTTGCCCTAGCTGGTTTGTGTCAATACATGTTAATTCTACCTTCTCTGGTCCAATAATTTGTTTTGGACAGATTCTGCATTAAAAAGATGATCTGTAGTTGCCAATCCTCACAGTCTGCCTGTCAGGAAGGCCAGAATCCAATTACAAAGGCTGGTGTCCTGACGCAGTTCCCTGAGCTTGTTGACAGGTTTGGAGGAAAGCCTGTAGAACAAGGCATCCGTAAACATCTCCCCCACTTCTTCTGTTCATGGCGTTTACATCTTCTTGATGTACAGAGTTGTTTAGAAGTAAACTACAGTGTTGATTTGAATGAGTAAACACATTTCCCCACAAAAATACAAAGTACAGGAGGATCAAATTGGCAACACTAAGATTCAGAGACTGAACATCTCCTGCTGAGCTATATAATTATGAATTTACATCTTCTTACAGAGTTGTTTCAAGTAGATGACACTGTTGTTTTGAATGAGTAAGCACCATAGGCGTAGTTAAGGGGTATCTGAGGTGATACATCCCCCTTAATATTTCAGAAGGAAATGGCTTAGGGTCAAATGACCAGACCCCCTCCATAGGACACCTCATCCCCAATGTTTAAAACCCGACTATGCCCTTGGTAAGTGCATTTCCCCAAAAATATAATGTATATCCTCAATATAATGTATAGCTACCTTTGGAATCAGAGTCTGACATGTTACTGATGAGCTACAGCAGATGGTCTTCTGCTAAATTTATTCCAAGGATAGAATTATGCAAATTTATTTTGTTAACACACTCTGTATGTGCTAATCATCAATGTAAATATGCAAATATTTAAGTTTGCATTGTAGAGACAGACAATTGTATAGAGACATAGAAAACAGCTGTGATATACTCTACATGTGAATGAATGCATGCATCAACACACAGACAGAGTCGGTTCCATTGTCCCCCTACTGATTTCATCCCTGGGGGACAATTATGTGATTACAAGCAGCATTTGTTCTGGGTTTGGGGTATTTGTCAGTGACTATTTTAGTAAATCACGATTGGTCAAAGTTGATTGAATTGTTTACTTTTTCACTTTTTGTTTATGAACTATCCACATTTTCTTTTCTTTGGGAAAGATTAAATAGAAAATGTTGCATTTGACGCTTATCTTTTGGACTTTCTCTTTATTTCAATATGCATGTCTCTATTTCTTTTTTTTGGTATAATTAATGAATAATTAATCCAAAAGACACAAATGTATTGAAAAATAAGAAATATTTTGCCATCTTCATTTTATTTTATAAATGTGTCTGTTTCCTGTTTGTATGCATCACAGGCCGTTGCAACTGTTGCATTCAGAGGAAAGCTAGAGAAGTAAACTGGGTTGGACTGCTCACTACTAAATATTTGAAAATGCTCCATACTGAAAAGCAAGAATTTTAAGCCCTTGTATTTCTCTGTGAACAAAGTGTTTCAGTCATGGTACGAAGAATGTGAGAAGTGAGGAAAAGCCATACAAAATATGTACAGTAAAATGAACATGTACAGGTAAACCTTACAGAACCCCCCCCCCCCCAAGGCGCAGCTCCAGAGGGGCCAAACAAAACATAGGACAGTCCAGTGGAGACCAGGCGGCAGAAGAGCCGGGTGGTGTCCGGGCTGCAGGAGAGCCAGGCAGAAGCCGGGCATGGGGAGAGTCAGGCGGAGGCCGGGCAGGGGGACAGCCAGGCAGAGGCCAGGCAGGAGGAGGCTCGGCAGGACGAGGCAGACGCGAAGGTTAAGACGGAGGCCAGGCAGGTGGCTGTAGAGGTGGAGTCCGGGCAGGTGGAGGCTCGGCAGGGCAAGGCAGAAGTGAAGGCTGAGGTGGAGGCCAGGCAGGTGGCTGTAGAGGTGGAGTCCGGGCAGGTGGAGGCTCGGCAGGGCAAGGCAGAAGTGAAGGCTGAGGCGGAGGCCAGGCACGAGGCTGCAGAGGCGGAGTCCGGGCAGGCACAGGAACTGGGGCAGGCACGAAAACTGGGGCAGGCACAGGCGCATGGGCAGGCACAGGCGCATGGGCAGCCACAGGGGCAGGGGCAGGCACAAGCGCAGGGGCAGGCACAGGCGCAGGGGCAGGCACAGGCACATGGGACCGGGGAAGGCTCAAGGACCGGGGAAGGCTCAGGGAGGCACAGTGGGTCCATCTGGTGGTGGTCGTGTAGCAACCTCTGGTGGTGGTTGTGTATTGACCTCTGGTGGTGGTCGTGTAGCAGCCTCTGGAGGTGGCCAAGATGGGGTGGAGACCTCTGGTGGTCGAGACGGGGTGGAGACCTCTGGTGGGCAAGACGGGGTGGAGACCTCTGGTGGGTGAGACGGGGTGGAGACTTCTGGTGTTCGAGGCTTGGTGGGAGCAACCTCTGGTGGTGGATGCTTGGTGGGAGCAACCTCTGGTGGTCAAGGCTGGGTGGGAGTGACCTCTGGTGGTCGAGGCTTGGTGGGAGCGACCTCTGGTGGTCGAGGCTTGGTGGGAGCGACCTGTGGTGGTTGAAGCTTGGTGGGAGCGACCTCTGCGGGTTGTGGCAAGGGAGCGCAGAAAGTGCAGCTGTGAAGGAACAAACCAAACTGATTGGATAACTAAACCATGTGATAACAAAAGAGCGGGAACAAAACTAAACACAGGACAACAAAACATGGGCATGAAAACTAAAAGGAGAAACTAAAACCTGACATGGATGAAACATAACCAAGGAATACAGAAACCAAACTACACAGAAACTAAAATGAATATGTACAGGTAAACCTTACAAGGAGAAGGCTGCAAAAACATAAATGCTTCCAGCTGCCAATTTTAAATGTTAGAAACATTATCATGAAATGATAAAGTCAAAGCAAGATCTGAATGACCAAAGAAAAATATCATACATACATGCTTAAAAACTGCTCAGATCTGCTCAACAGTACCCATAGTTCACTGCAATACAGTACATAGTGTACATCATTAGAACATTTAGCTGATACTGGAGTAGTTGTTCACAGGTCTACATTACAGCATAACTTACAAAACAAGGATCAGCTTAGAAGAATAAGAATAATTTTAGAGCAATGTGCTTTGGACTGATAAAATAAAAATGTAACAGTTTTGCCACAACCAAAGAAGGTACAGTACATTTGAAAAAGCAAAAACTTTAATATCAACAAATCCTACAAGCTAATATCAACAGTCTGTCATGATGCAAAACATACCTCAAAATGAACTATAATATCTTTCCCCCTAATAAATCTAAAGGTTTCGGAATGTCTTTCTTAGTCTCAGTCCCCAGAATATTATTGAAAATCTGTAGGGAAATATCAAAAACAATGACCTTTCTCAGCTGGAAATATTCTGCAAGGAACAGTGTGAAAGAAATCCCAAGCCAAGAATAGAAAAACTCGCTAGCTACAGAAAACCTTTGGAAGCAGATACTGTATCATTGTCACGACTCAAACAGTACCTGATTGACTGATTGGTCATTACAGTCATTACAATGACCAATTATTGATACCCTTGAATTTAAATCAAATAATGCACCATTCACCCTGAAATGTGTTGAAATTAACAGATCTTTTCCATCCATTCATTTTTATTTACTGTATTTATTTTATTTCACCTTTATTTAACCACGTAGGCCGATTGAGAACTGATTCTCATTTGCAATGATGACCTGGCCAATATTGTCACGGTGTGGGGTAGTGATGGTGAAGGAGAGAGACTGGAGGCAGTAGATGTAGTTGACAGATGATATTTATTTTATTAAACAATCCAAGAAGTTTACAGGACTGTAGTTGCAGGTGAATGCGAGTGTCACATTCAGCTAATGGTGGGCTGTGATGCAAGAACTGAGATACGAACTGCCTTAGATATTTTAGTTATTTCTTATGTCTATTGTTTAGTAAGGTTTCTCCTTGTGTTTATTTTCAATGCATTGCATGGTGTTTTAGTTATCCCTTTGAAATTATGTGTAATGTCCCTTTAAGTGCTTTCCTTTGACTTTCTGTGAAATATCTCTTTAATTTTATGGACACACCTCTCTCTAGTTTGGGTTGCTACTATGATTGGATTAGGGAAAGTTAGGCTGTATCTTGTAGATCGGTTAGATTAATGATTACAAACAGCCGTGTTTGATTATTGATTATACTTGTTTCACGTTGTATTGAGAAGATGTCCGGGAGCTACATACAACTTAGTTTCTACAACTATCAGAGTTTGGATGTTTAGGCGTTCACCCTGTACCTAGCTGTTAGCACAGTGTCCGTGCCACTGATAAAGACAACATAGCTAATTAGGTAGATCCATGAGCGCTCGCTGTATCCTGTTGGACCTGAATTGTCAATGCATTGTATATTCCTGGCACTTGCTTCATTAAATAATCTGGAAAACACACATTGTCCTGCATTCAGGTCTGCCTCTCTCACCTATATCCCACAACGTGACAGCGAGTTCCACAACGATAATACTTTTCAAACAGTGGCACAGAAACTCAACGGCTTACATATAATAGCACAGAGTGTACACATAACTAACTCAAGCATAACTACACTCTTTTCACAACATACCCATAATTATCTCAGCTCCATGTACGAACAGCCTTCAGAGATACAAGTAACAATAAATCAATGACCGACACCTCTTCCCCAGTTTGGCCAGCTTATTTAGAAAGAACTAACTAGCTACTCTAACACGGCTGAATGTCGTTACTAATCAGATCTGCAAGATACATATCTACCCTAACCTAAAACCTATTCTAGGGAAGCCAAACTGGGAGAGAGGTGTCAGCACAGAACTTAAAGGGACATTACATGTAAATATAAGGGAATATAAGGGAATATACTTAAAAGTATTTGTGAACGCCAGCCCTGGGCATTACAGTATCCCTCCCAAAGGCTGCCACTCTGAGGTAGTCAGACCAAAGGGGAGGGTGGAAGGGCCAAAAAACACCCCCAAACCGTACCCAAGCAGACCCCCTTAAAGCACTCACCCAGGTGGTGGTTCCGCTGGAGGCCTCTGCAGGCCAGCCAGCCACCCCCGGACGGCAGCTTGGGGTATCAGTGGCAACCCGCAGGACCCCGGCAGTGAAAATATCCTTGGGGTTGAGGGCCCAGGAGTAGGCAGTGGAGGGCTGGGCAGGGGGCCCTGGGACAGGCTGGGCAGGGGGCCATGGGACAGGCTGGGCAGGGGGCCCTGGGACAGGCTGGGCAGTGGGCTCTGGGTCAGGCTGGGCAGGGGGCCCTGGTTCCAGCGGCGCAGGGGGCCTTGGTGTCAGCGGAGCAGGGGGCCTTGGTGTCAGTGGAGCAGGGGGCCTTTGTGTCAGTGGAGCAGGGAGTCTTGGTGTCAGCAGAGCAGGGGGCCTTGGTGTTAGCGGAGCAGGGGGCCCTGGTTCGGGCTGTGCAGGGTGCCCTGGTTTCTCTGAAGCAGAAGGGGCTGTAGACTCCACCGCTGAGTCGTCCCCAAACTCTGGGAGTGGAGGTAAATACAGGCCTTCCAGGTCCATGGCCGCCACGGGCTCTGGAGCCAGCTGAGCTGGGGGCTGGAGATGAGTTGGCTGAGCTGGGGCCTTGCTGTCTGCAGCCAGGGCATGATGGAGGGTGGGCAGCATCAGCTCTAGATCAGCCAGGGCCCTGTGGATGGTGATACCTGTGTATATATTTTGGTTGGGTATCCACGATGCCCTGCTAGCCACTGATGAGCCGCCTGCCCTGGCTGCTCTTCCTTGATGGTATACAAGGGCGTAGTAGGATTTTCAACCCCACTACCGCCCCTGTCGTCCATATGGCACCCCCCCAAAATATCTAGGGGATTTTTTCTTATTGAGAACTCAACGTCCTTACTCCCCATATCTGCGGCCCATACCTCCTCCTCAAATTCCTCCTTGTCCTGGCGAAAAATACTCTATGGGGCGTTGTTGACAAACAGATGGTATTATGGTAGATTACATCTCATTTTCTCAGGAGGGAATATAAGGCTCTTCTGTAAATGACACTACCGAAGCCTAAGGTCAGTAGGATGCTCCTTTTCACTAGGGCACATTTGGCATCATGAGTGAAAACGGCCTTGTTGCGAACCAAGATGTTGTTCCTGAATTTCATTCTATTTTGGAGATGGTGTGGGTCTGGAAAAAGTGTGAAGAGTCTCTCTAGATACAGAGATATTTGTAGGTGTCGACATACTCTAATTCAGAAATGTCCAGAGGGTGGTGATGCTAGTCGAGGCAAGCAGGGGAGGGCAGCAATGGGTTGAAGAACATGCATTAGTTTTAACAGAATTTTGGAGCAGTTCGAAATCTTGGAAAGGAAATTTCAGCATTCATTTTGGCAGTATGACTGTTAATGCAAAAAATCTGACTGTTATGTAAGGATAGTGTTCATATGAAGCCATTAATCATCACACAATTGTTTGGCACCTTTGTAAACCATACTGATAACAGAAATCACCCAAATGGCCCTGATCAAAAGTGTATATACCCTTGAATGTTTGGTCTTGTTACAGACACACAAAGTGACACACACAGATTAACATGGCAATTTAACGTTAATAACCCACACATGTGGCATTTCAAATAACAATAAGTGTCTGTGTAGAAATAGTCAATGGGTTTGTTAGCTCTCATGTGGATGCACTAAGCTGGGTAGATACTGAGCCATGAGAAGCAGTAAAGAACTGTCAAAAGACCTGGGCCCGGTTCCCCGATAACGTTCACTCTTAGCCCGCTAAGAAGACTCTAAAAGATATATCTTACAGAAGTTGTTTACGTTCGTAAGTGTGTTCCCCGAAGTCTCCCTTAGAATCTTCTTAACACGTCGCACTTAAGCTGCCACTTAAGTGCGACGTTACAAGGCGCTGTCCCAAGGGAAGGTGCTGAATG